>JAWRVZ010000163.1:802500-857500 GCA_037043235.1 Rhodeus uyekii
TAAAGCACTTTTGCCGAGTACGAGTATCATACGAGTAAAAAGAGTCATTATCTGTGCTTGAATAAAAATCTTCATTGGGTAGCTGATTGTGTCTGTGTTCTGTGATAGGCTAGTCACAGCGCGCCTCCCTTACACATGCAGATTTAATTCATCTCGCGCGGCTCCGCCCTGCTCATTCACGCGCAGAACACTGAGACGGTGACTTTCTCTCTCTATCACTCAGGTTCGCGCGTCTTCCGTTAACTTTTAGGGTTTCTTCAGCTTCAGGTTTGTTTTTTATTTCGGTTTGTTTGTAGTACTTATTAACCAGTATAGTTCTGGTAAACGTGGGGTTTTTGTTCAGACGTGGTGCTTGATAGAATGTGACTAGCGTTGCGTCTCACTCACACACACACACGCATACCTGGTGTGGAAATAAATAAATAAAAATTACACTGATCATAAAAAAATTAGAAGTTAAAAAAAGAGAGTTTAAATGAAAACTCTTGTTCATTACAGTTTTCTTCATAATTGCAACCGCATGAGTTGAATTAATTATTGCAAAACTTGTTCTCTATATTCGTTTGTGATCAAAACCATTGATCTGAAGTTCAATGCTGATGTTGTCATGTAAATAGTTTTCTAATCAGCAATAAATATAACAATTTCTGATCAACTGTATCAATTGCATGGTTAAAAATAACATACTGGCTAAAGCCCCGCCCACTTCCGGGTTAAAATCCACCCACTTCCGGATTATGCCCCGCCCAATCCGAGTACAGATACAGGGGTGGGGGGGCGGCGTTGGGTGGTTTGTGTCAAAAGGGAGGCCCACTGTCACAGACTTTGAAAACCTCTGCATTACAGGAACTCATTAGAAGTTAAAGCATTCAAATGGAAAAGAAAAAAAAGTTAGTTCAAATTGAAATGCATGAATGCGTTCACTATTTATAATGATTAAATGCAACGTTGGTGAACATAAGACACTTTTGAAACGATGCGGGGTTGGGGGGGGCTTTAAAATATTTCTCTCTACAAAAAGGGGTCCCGGAAGAAAAAGCTTGCAATATGTGCGTTAGGAATCCACACAGGTTTGGGATGAGGACTAGCATTCGGATGAGAGAAACGGATGAAAGACAAGCGGAAAGGGGCATTTCATTCCTGCCCACGTGTGGAGAGCAAATACTCAAGACTATTCAAATTCAAGCACAGAAACTAAACAACAAACAACAACAACCAGCATATTTTCTGTTTTGTCTGAAAAAAATTAAAACAGAAAGGGAAAAAAAAAAAAAAATCTACTTTTTCTGATTTCTATATTAAATAAAATGTTAAAAATGATTGGAAGACCCTGATTTATTCGAGATCCATATTATAGCTTTCCCTTGTCTCAAACAGTAGAGCGTGTCTCGCTTGCAACATCAAGGTCATGGGTTCGATCCCAGGGAAAGCAAGAACTGATTAAAATGTCAATGTGTTTCTTGAATGCAATGCAAGTCGCTTTGGATAAAAGTGTTTGCCAAATGCATGAATGTGAATGTAAATATTAAGCTCAGCGTTCTCAGAAAACATGGACAGGAGGAGCGGGTTCTGCTGGGATAGAGGAAAACAGCCTGACCGAGAGTACGGCGGATGAATAAGACTCATTCTGGGATGAGATTCCAGCACAGCTGGGTGAAAGGCCGTCTGTGTGGTCAACGTTCTATCAGTGTTTTGGGGGCTCGTTCCGGGATACATCTGGTCAGGTAAGTGATGAATTTGTTTCGCTACCTGTACTAGATGTATCTTTGATAAGGGAATAACCTGGTTAGATAAGTGATGAATTGTTTCGCTATCTGAACCGGATGAGGGGACCGATCATTACTTGGAGTCAGATTAAATTCAGACCGTGATCGATCTATAAATAAAGTTGTGAGCTATAAAAACGTACGTACGAATTGGGTATTTCAGTGTCTAGTCAATAAACTGTACTAATAATAAACTGTACTAACAATAATGGGTCAATCATATCCTAAACCAGAACCCAGTGAAACACCCAAAGCGTGGCTGGAAAGATGTAGTTGGGGATACTACACGAATCCTTATCTTGATAATTTAGCTGGCTGGACAGCAGACACGCAATGGCGGAAATATCCTAGAGAGGGCACTTTCGACCCCGGATTTCTAAAAGTAGCGTATGATTTAACATACGGAGGACAGGGTGATCCTGACTGGTCCTATAACTATATGCAGGGAGGATATGACGTGTGGTATAAAATGGCAGATGTGTGGCGGGATAAAACAAATTCATATGTCCCAAGATCAGTCCTTAAAACCGTTCCTAAACCATCTAAAAGCAAAAGGGAAAATGCGTCGTTCGATAACCCTGAAAAAAAAGACAAACCACCCCCGTACGTTCCGCCCGCAGCCACTTCCGCGCCAAAACCACTTAAAATGGATCCTCCAAAGGATCTAACAACCACTAAGCTTTATCCGTCGCTCGCCGCGCACGCCAAGGGAGACAATGACAAAGATCTGAATGTGGGACCAGACGAAGATGTCGGTCCTGATCAGGGGTCTGAAATAGACCAACTAACGCCTAACGTAGCCGCAGTATGGGTCGCTAAAAGAGGGGGAATTGATATAGAACCCCCATCGCCGAGCGCTCTGAAAGATATTATAGATCTCCTCCCCAGCCCATCTAACCCGATTCATTTCGTAGACATGTTGATTAGATCCTCCAGACATTGTCAGCTGGTAGGGGCAGATTATCGATTCATACTGCATAGTAAATTGGGGGTTGATTACGATGAGGATGCATTGATAAAGTCTGTGATAGTGCTGCACCCGGACACAGATGAGGCTCACATGACAAAATATAGTGAAAAGGAGGAGGGGGGGAAACGCAAAACGAAGACAATGACTAGATTCGCGTGGCGAGATGATAACAAGGGAATGCTAGAGAAATTAGCAAAAGATTTGAAGGCTTATTTATTAAGTGTAAAATCGGCTAATAGAGACCTATCACAGGTTACCAATTGTAAGCAAGGGAAGGATGAAACCCCAGCCCGTTTCTTTGACCGTTTTGCAGACGTATGGGTGAGTGTAGGGGGTATGGAATTAAAGAAATCTGAGGCCAACCCTATGTTCATTGCTACGTATATGTCCAATTGCCTACCACATCATAAGGAAGTATTGAAGCACCATCTGTGTGACCGTAATAATTTGACTGTACAAAATGCTGCTGTAAAAATCCGAACCTTAGAATCAGATGGGTTGTTTCCAGATAAGGCAAGGAATGTTGTGTGTGTCTCAATGGGGGGTGGCCATCAGGGCCAGAAGCCTTTTAAGGGAGGAAAAAAACCAGGGAGGTGTAATTACTGCAAAAAACCAGGGCATTGGTACAAAGAGTGTAGACAGAGAATGAATGATGAGCGTAATGGTGTACAGATGCAAGCCCCTTTTAAGCAGCAACCCGGAAAATATCTGGCATACCAACAAGGTCCAGCCCCCGCTGAGGCTCATCCTCAGCCACAGCTGTATGTGCCTCAGTCATACTATCAGCAAAGGCCACCTTCCCCCGCAGCCCAAAGTCAGCAGAGGGGAGGGCCAGGGCCTTATGGCAACTAGAGGTGCCCACAGAGCCTGGATTCCGCCACAAGGGGGCATAATGACGCTTTGTTATCTGTAAGCTTTAACTCTGCATTGGGAAACACTTTGCCCATTGTTGAGCTTAATGTGAATGGTATGGCTTACTCTTTTCTCCTAGATACAGGCGCCACTTTATCCTCGTTGGGATCCACATATGAAGGACCTGTTTCAGCAACAACAATCAGCTCTGTGGGAATAGATGGGGTCCCTTTTCCTAGTCATATTACTCCACCTTTCACTGTTTTCTGTGTAGACGACCCAAAATGTTGTCTGACACATCGTTTTATGTTTATGGAAGACTGCCCTTTTAATTTGTTAGGAAGAGATTTGATGTCTAAACTCTCTCTCTCATTATCTTTTTCAGGCTCTAACGAAAATAACATTTGGACTGATAGTTTCGGCCGCGTGTGTGTGCCAGCGTCCTGTGCGCCTTTCATTGTTAGGGAATTTCATGGTGTCACTCACCGCGGCCGAAGAGGGGTAACAGAGGAGATGTCTAAATTTGTGTGCATACGAAATTTGAATAAATTTGTAAATGACACGTTAGATCGATGTGTGACGTGTGCAATGAATAATAGTGCGAAGCCTGTAGCGAAACATCAACAGCTACCATTACCTGAGGGCCCCCTGCAACAATGGCAGGTAGATTTCACTCATCTGCCAAAGAGGGGCCCCTACAGATATCTACTGGTATTTGTAGACAAATTTTCCAGGTGGGTGGAAGCGTTCCCATGTCCCAAAGAAGACGCCTCCACCGTGGTCAGACATCTATTGAAGGAAATAATTCCTAGATACGGTATACCACTCGCCATTGACTCTGATAAAGGCCCTGCTTTCATTGCTAAAGTATTAATGGACATGACAAAACAGCTCCAGATCACCTGGAAGCATCACATTCCGTATCATCCACAGTCCTCAGGGATCGTGGAGAGAGCGAACAGAACGATCAAAGATAAGTTGAGAAAAGCCATGCAGACGGTTGGTCACCAAGACTGGCCCACATTGCTGCCTGCTGTCCTAGCTGATATGCGAATGGCACCCCATAAGGGTCTAAAAGGTCTGTCACCATATGAGATGGTGATGGGACGCCCTTTCCCTGCACCATGGAGAAAGGGTGGGGGTGTGTTGGGCAATGGGGGATGTGATGTACCATTAAGTGAATATGCACAATTGTTGATTAAAGCTCTACACGAAAATTGGAGCAAAATGCATTCGAGTTCAGCACCTTTGCCAATTGACACGACACACCCCTTTCAAGTGGGTGATGAAGTATTAATAAAACAATTCTTAAAAATGGGGGATCCATTGAACGCACCTAAATTTAGTGCCCCCACCAAAATTGTTGCTGTAACTCGAACCGCCGTATTAACTGATTCTTTCCCACAGTGGATTCATGCAACCCGACTGAAACTGCATAAAAATCCTGTGTTATCTGACTAACTTGATTTGTGTTACAGGAAGCTGGCAAGGACCATGTGCACCAACATCTCGCAAGAGAAATAGGAGAAAATAAAATTCTAAATTGGTTATTGAGCGTGTTAACGATGTTATCTATCCAGGCTGTTATAGCTGTCAACACCTGAACAAGGGGCCACTTTTGTAGGAGGGGTCACTACTGCGTCAAGGGACGGAGGGGCTTGGCAGTGCGCAACTGGACTGACTGCTGACTGACGACGTGTCATTTTTATTTGCTGATCAATTGTTATTGCATGACAGAGGAGCTGAACACGCAGCGCTGTCCATGACATAAGAATTATCAGCTCCAATATCCTTACCAACTATTATTTAATTTCCTATGATATTGTTATTGATTGAACTATCAGAATGCAGTTCCTTGTTTTATTGATGAGCTCACTGTCCATGGGATGGAGCTCAAGACCAACTGATAATTTGTTTTGGCAGTATGCTAATAACACTGCTAGGATGTATACCAACAAATCATGTTATGTATGTCAACAAGTGATGTCGTCTGTTGTTAGCCTGTCGCTACCCGTGATGCACCAACAGAATCTCACCCAAATATGTGTACAATCAGAAAGCAACGGTTCCAGGTATGATTGGGTTCCTTCAGGCTCGAAATGCCCCCCTTTCTTCGTTAAACGATCCTTACCCCACAAGCTTTCTCCCCATGTCACGATACGTCCACAGTTCACATTGAATTTTGTGTTTGTTTTTTGTTACAACAACACAGGGATAGGAACGTTAGGCACCATAAAGGAGAAAAGATGTCGAATAATAATCAATAGAGATTGGGGTTCTTCCAGGGGAGGTAATTATTCAGAAAAGCACCCCTCTGACCTTATGCAGATTAGATGTCCACAAAAACTTAATTGTATCACGTTGAATATTGATTGGTGGTGGTATTGTGGCCCAAATTCATTGTTCCCGGACATTCCAGGCAACTGGTCTGGTATCTGTGCTCCAATTCAACTATCTTACCCTGTCCAGATATTCCAGCGGATCAACGAGCATCGACCCACAGGCCGCCACAAGAGAGACGTATCAATGGATGAGGTTCCCACTGAGCATCGCCTGACCACTCACTGGACAAGGTGGTGGACCTCTGTGTTCTCACAGTTCGGCACTGTCTCTCAGTGGACTCACATTGAGGTCCTGCATTATCGACTAGCTAAGTTCGTCAATGACACCACGGATGGAATGGCCGGTGTGAGAACAGAACTGGGTGCCCTGCGCCTGATGACCATGCAAAACCGCCTGGCATTGGACATGTTGTTAGCAGACAAAGGAGGTGTCTGTGCCATGGTGGGGGATCAGTGCTGCACCTTCGTCCCGGCTGAAGATGAATCTGAGGGCGCTGTGGGTCATGCTGTGCAAGAGATGAAGAACACTGCGCATAAGCTGTACGGAGATGAGACCAAGGACTGGGGATGGGGTTTGATGCACAATCTGTTTGGATGGGTGACACCACTTATCACCATGATAATTCCTGTACTACTGATTCTTGTGGCCCTATGTACTTTTGGGCCCTGTTTGTTGCAATGTCTGATGAATAGAGTGTATAGTATGATTGATGCAACCACCAGGCAACATAGATATGTACCAGTGAATAATGCTTAAGCTTTTAGCTTAAAAGAGGGGACTGAGGGAAATTATATGCTTTCTTTTATATGCTTTATTTTTCTATAATACATTATGTATCATTTCAGTCTGAACTTTTTTGTCCCTCTCTCTGCCATATATGGAGTTGTTTTATCTCTATCTCTACATCACCACACCCTATTAGGGGGAAGGGCTATTAGTATAAGAATCGCCTGTCCTCTTTGTTTCTTGGAGAACTGCATTCTGAATAAACCAGATTTGATTTTATTCGTGTGGTTTACTGAGCTGCGGTCTCCCGAGATCTCGTTAACATCCAGTTGCTGAGTAGACACTGAAGACCAACAACACTGTAGAGCGGTTCTATCAACCTTCAATTATACAGAGCGATGCGTTAAATTAAAACAATCACCACAATCATAGTGACTGTGCAGTGCAACGCAATAAAAATAAAGCAATATTTAGTGGTGATCAAAATCGTATATCTTAGATGCGAGTCACTTTATTTCACGATGCATCACGTTACAAATATTTTTGCTATAAATAAGGTTACGATATTAAAATTTGAGAGCTGCAGGTTTATTAGGCTACTGTCACTTTAAGAGCAAATGCACAGATCTAATAAACACACACAAGCTTTCCTTCTCAACCGTTACGTTCACTTAAGATATAAATGACCGTTTACGAGGAAAATCACAAAGACGGGTATTTTGACACACGGCAGGTGTGTGTGTGTGTGTGTGAGCGCTCAAGCCCAATTAGACGGCACAATAACTCAATAAGATCAGTTTTTATGTGCTGAATGAGAATCAGCTTCGAGTGTATGCGACAAATTTGACTATTGTGTTTCCTACAAATGAGAGATATATGACCATTTTTAATGGCTCAGTAACCAATATGCAAAACCAACAAAAAGCATCTCTCTCTCATATTTTCTTATTTTTATATTATATATATATTTTTATTATTATTATATACATTTTTATTTTGTTATATACACATACGTGTGTGTGTGTGTGTGTGTGTGTGTGTATATATAAGCTTGTTTGAATATTAAATTACTTTTAAGAAATAACTAATGATTAAGAGCATTTAAGAGGCAAAACCATATAAAACTACACTGATGTTTTAAAGTGGTAAATAAAATGGTGAAATTAAAATCTAAAATCAACAAGAAAATTCAGTCTTTCTACTCCAAAACTTCATGTTAAATTCAATGTGTTGAAACAATGAAAATGGTTTTAAAAATAAATCCAACACAAAACTGACTTTAAAAGGTTGATTCACTTATAAGACTCACAAAAGACAGTGAAATGATCAATTAAAAACAAAGCAATAATAAAAATTCCCCCTTTTGAGTCAACTAACGATTGCCAGCGACAGACGGCGGCCCCCCAAACTATTTCCCATCACACCGGGCCCCCCGAAAAACCTCTGTCACTCCCTCCCTCATCCACGTCAAACTGCACTCACCATAGAAACCACCAACACTATGTCACACGCTTACGGGCGACGGGAGGAGAGAAAGGGGCTATTGTGAAAACTCTCAGAAACAGATGAAGAGCGAAGGGCGTAACTCTTCCCTGCCATCAAACAAACAGCGGCAATGTGGCACAAACCGCAAACGACTGGGAAAGCTGGATCATTAAGTGCGGAAGCAATCGTGAATTCACTCGAAAAACAACATCATTTTTGTCCCGTACCCACCCACCTGTAGCACTACCCCGAAACGAGACCCGACGGGGGCTTCCCCTCGCCACCGACAGCAGGAAACATCTGCCGTTATTAAACACCTCCAGACACGTTTAGCATCAAACCTAATGAAACCGCACAGGTCGGGTCTCCTCGCGGTCACCGGCCACTTACTTCCCGCATTTCCTCAGCTCGAAGAAAATCGACTGCTCTTCAATTCTCACCATTAGTATGAATGTCTTCTGAGGGAAAAACCAATCACAAAGTCCCCTTATTTCGAGACAACGGGGACCTCCAGAGACTTGCCAGCAATGACCTTGAGGTCAGGGAGAGGTCACTCACCTGCCCCGACTCTAACCCTCTTACAGCTCGTTGCATCATGTCTTTCACAAGATGACTCAGACGGCCTTTAAGATGCCCACGATGAGGCACAATGAGGTAATAGCGCTGATCTAAACCACAGCGAAACAAGATGAACTCAGTAATATTATACAGAAATGCTCTTCAATGGAACAACCTTGAGAACGAAGAAGTGGAAAATCTTGTAGAAATACTGCTTTTTACGACCAATAGTCAAGTCACCTTTATTTCTACAGCCCTTTTTACAATACAGATGTTTTCAAAGCAGATTTTCAGGACAATAAAGCGATGAAGATTGATTATTGCTGTATAGCAGCTCTAAAAGAAAGTCATTTTAAAGAAAGGGTGTCAATTGTCCTAAACCGGGCATCACTTTTGGCCACTACTGTACAAAGACTGGACATTTCACTTAAACTTTGCTTTAGTATTGAATAGAGTTGAGCCGGATACTCGGCTGAAACGAGTATCCGGTACGGATAATGCACTTTTACCGAGTACGAGTATCATACGAGTAATACGAGTCATTATCTGTGCTCGGATTGAATAAAAATCCTCATTGGGCAGCTGAGTGTCTGCGTGCAAATTTCCTTCGTCCCGCTGCTCCGCCCTGCTCATTCACACACAGAACGCTGAGACGAGAACAGGTGTCTTTCTCTCTCGGTCACTCAGGTTCGCGGGTCTTTTCCGTTAACGTTTAGGGTAGGGTGGTAGCGCGAGCGCGAAGCATCATAAGCCATAAGCTAGACTTGATTAATACAGGAAGTGTTCGGCGAGGCAGCTGGAGCGCGGGCCATCTCGCGGGCCATTAATAAAATGATCTCGCGGGCCGGACATAAAAACACGCCCAGCCGGGAGTTTGACAACTATGGTTTAGGGTTTCTTCAGCTTTAGGTTTGTTTTATATTTCAATTTGTTTGTATTACTTACTTATTAGCCAGTATAGGTCTGGTAAACGTGGGGTTTGCTCGGTAGAATGCGACTAGGGTTGCGGGTTGATTTTTTTTACCGTCTGCTGGCTCTAACGAGTGTTTAACTTCGCGCACTGAGTGTCTGACACTTTCGTGCTGTATTTCATACATAATAAAGGAATGCAGATTTTAAAAACAACGTCAGACTATTTGATCCATAGAACACACAGTCCCCCCCTCTCTCTCTTACTTACTCACTCACTCACTCACACTCTCACACACACACACACACACACATACCTGGCGTGGAAATTTAAAAAAAAAAAATCACACTGATCAAAAAAAAATGAAAAGTTAAACAAAAGAAAGTTATGTTTAAATGAAAACTTGTTCATTACATTTTTCTTCATAATTGCAACCTCATAGTTGTATTCATTGTTGCAAAACTGTATATAGTTCTGTATATAATTTTCTGTATATAGTTTGTTATTGTGATCAAAACCTTTGATATGAAGCTCAATGCTGATGCTGTCATGTAAATAGTTTTCTAATCAGCAATAAACATAATTTCTAATCGACCCAAATCAATTGCATGATTAAAAACAACATAGCAGGTAAAGCACCGCCCACTTCCAGATTAAATCCCGCCCACTTCCGGGTTAGGCCCCGCCCAGCCCGAGTACAGATACAGATACAGAGAATTCATATGGTTAACAGATACAGATACAGATAATGCTGTACTCGCTCATCCCTAGTATTGAATGAGGTGTTTATAAATCAACATTTCTCTCATTTATTGGGTTTATTGAGCTCTTCACAATGCATTCTGAGATTGCGTTTCCTACATGAGTTACTTTTTCCAAATAAATAACTAGTTATTCGTTTCCCATGTATTGACTGACATCAGTCTCCTGTCCTCAATTATTAAATATGTTAATATTTGTATGCACTTAATCTCACTTTATAGAAAAACGCACTTGCTGCGAACCGTTGATGTTTCAGTTCAACAAGAAGCAAAACTAGTTTTGATGTTTTGTTTTTATTGGCGAAACGTTAAACCTTCTTCTTGTGATGCAACAATAATTCTTGTAACGGCAACAGTGGAAAGCGTGTCGATATGAACTATAAATATATCACGTTTCCCCCAAATTATCACAAAAAAAGCATTGAAACTTTTGGGAAACACAGTTCACAATAAACTGATTGAAATTGTGTCCGACATAGATCGTGTAATTACATTTATTTAAATCGAACGTTAAAAGCTCATAATGATAATGTTATATTAAGTAACTAATGTAAATATAAATCATACACTGTCAGATTAAACAGGATAAAACCTTTAGCTTTTCACTGGCAATGAAACATGGTTTTACTAATGACTGTAATTCATATTTGTTTTGCAATTGCCATTTATTTGAATTCATATTGTATTTGTAGATTGACATGGTTACAACTACATTAACACATATATATATATATATATATATATATATATATATATATATATATATATATATATATATATATATATATATATATATATATAAATAAAATGTCACAAATTGCAATTAAGGCATAATGAATATTAAAACTCTGAATAAACTTAAGTTATCGGTCTGGCCTGAAAAGTATCGTATCGAAAACAAAAGACAACTAAAATGTTTGTTTTGAGCCCTAAATTGCATTAACTTCTGCCTTACTCTTTACAATTTTGGCATGAAAGTGTTACATTTGCGATAAATATAACTTTTTTGTTATTAAAACCAACATTTAAAAAATAAGCCAATATAAGACAAAAAAGTAACGCAAAGTAACTTACCGCGATAAGTAACGCAATGAGCTACTGTCAACACACACACACACTCTCTCTCTCAAACGCACACACAAACACACTCTCTCTCTCTCTCTCAAATTCAAACACACACACACACTCTCTCGCTCACACTCTCTCTCAAACACACATATATACATATTTCTCGTCTCGATCCAGATGTGCGTCATCTCACACACCTGTAGTTCCGATTTCCATTCATGAGGTCTCTGTCCGGTTCCGTCCCCGGCTCGCAGTGCACGAACTCCAGAAACTCTCCCAATCCCGCTTCCCAGAAGCCCGAGTCTCGACGGAGGCCGGGAGAGGACGCGGTTCGGCTCCCCGGGATCAGGCTCGAACTATCCGCTCGGGATTTCAGGTTCGGTTGACGTGACGGCCAGTTAGCAAGACAGCTAAAACAGAAAAGTTCCCGTCAGCCCGGCCGAATACAGTCCCGGGTCGCTGTTTCGGCGACCGCGACGCCTTCAGAAACGCGTCTTTAGAAAGACTGAGGCGGTTTGTTGAAGTGTTATGACGTTATAGCGAGTAAAAGCACTTCGACAGCGCTAGCTGCTACTGCTAGGCTAACCAGCTAAGCTACATTCCCATAAAATCCCGTCAAACGCCGTCCTCTCTCCACTTAAAGTCCCCGATCATCCCTGGCTTGCGCACTGGAGCTGGTGGCTTGTCGACGGCGCGGATCCGCTGGGTTTCGCATGAGTGAAGAGAGAGTTGGGCTCTCAGGGTTTCTGTGACTCCGTGAGACTCGCTAAATATGGAGCGTCTGATCCTCCGCGAGCGCGACGCGCGGGCACGACGCTGGAGACGCGCGCTGATTGGCTGCGAGGGGAAGCGCGAGTCCGAGAGGGAAGGAACGGGGTTTGAGGCAGTGAATATCATCATCATCATCAATATCATTAGAACAAATCATTAGGCGTCATTCCTTTGGTAAAATCCAAATCTATCTATCTATCTATCTATCTATCTATCTATCTATCTATCTATCTATCTATCTATCTATCTATCTATCTATCTGTCTGTCTGTCTGTCTGTCTGTCCGTCCGTCCATCTATCTATCTATCTATCTATCCATCCGTCTATCTATCATCCATCCATCTATCTATCCATCCATCCATTCGTCTGTCCATCTATCTATCATCCATCCATCCTTCCATCTATCTATCCATCCATCCATCCGTCTGTCCATCTATCATCCATCCATCCATCATCTATCTATCCATCCATCCATCATCTATCTATCGATCTATCCATCCATCCATTCATTCATCCATCATCCATCCATCAATCCATCCATCCATCATCTATCTATCATCTATCTATCCATCCATCATCTATCCACCTATCTATCTATCTGTCCATCCATCCATCCATCCATCATCTATCTCTGTATCTATCTATCCATCTGTCATCTATCCATCGACTCACACATTTTATTATGCATTTTCTGAATATGAATTATAATGTTAACTCACTGAATTAATTTAGGTGATACGAGTGATTTTAGCTTTAAATTCAATGCATTAACATAAATTAATCTCGATAACATGAATTCATGTGTCAATCCATTTAATGAACCACAATTGGAATGACTTTATTTGGTTCTGGGTGGGAAAAGGAAGCGTGAAAACAGCAATTATTTAAGTCAACATAAAATCAAATGCATGTTAAATGCGCTGCATGTTATTACCAAGACAAACATTGCTGTCGTCACTTATCAAAATGTTAAAACTATTTTTTTCCCACTGAATATCGTTTTTCTTGGAAATGTCACATTTTGGAAAGAAAGTGGCTTGCAATTGCATGCTCTTTCATAGATAAACATATGAATTAGAAATTCAGCCAGTGACTGCAAAAAGCAGCAAACATTTACATTAATGCATTCGGCAGATGCTTTTATCCAAAGCGACTTGCATTGCTTTCAAATGCGTTGACTTCCACCTCACATCCGAACCACGACTCAACACAATGTTTAATAAAAAACAACTTTTATTTTCTTTAAAAAATAATCGTCCCGAACAAAGTCCTCTCACTATTACATACAGAGCCCAAATGACTTGCTTATGTCTCCATTCACTGAATCTATTGGGAAGTGCTATGATACGGACTGTTCTTTATCAGTGGCTTAATATTGCTTAGACATTGAGGTCGGGTGAAGTTCACTCTCCAATTACGCCGTTACACACCTCCATCTTATTCTTCCCCCGCGAGGTGCCAGTGGCTTTTGAGAGTCAAGTACTGCATCAGAATATGTAGTCTAGGACAGACCAGATCAACATTATACAGTGGGGATCAATACAAATCACCTCGTTGGGTCGGTAAAACCTAATATATAAAGGCATGTCTTTGTATACATTTCATAAACATGAGTTAAAATAAAACAGTCAAGCGTTGCATCTAAAAATCCCTTTGAATTTCAACAGACCACTTTAGGCGTCTTCCAACAATGCCGCCTTGTGGAGATTCAATGCCACTTTTTAGGTTTCCTTAAAGAGACAGTTCACCCAAAAAATGTGATCTGTTATTGTTTTGAGCTATGGAAAAAAAAAGTCAGGATCCAGATTTGGAACGACATTCACTAACTGTGTGCAATGACTGAATTTTCATTTTTGGCCGAACTATTCCTTTCACAACAGGTGAGAAATCATGGCATCAAAAGTTAGTACGGGCACAATCTTAACGCGATTACTAAGAGGCTCCGGTTACAACACAAACTCAGTTTAAACATGCATTTCATACATCCACCATATGACATGATTACATGGCATAATGTTCCCTAACCTGCGTTTTCCTGCATGCCCACATGCTCACTGCACCAGCGGGCATCAGGCAAGGATAAAAGGTGCAATGGTACTGGCAAGTGTGTGTTGTGTGTGTGCGTGAGTTAAATGTGCTTGTCGGGTGGGGAATGTGGCAGTTTCACCGACTGCGGCGGGTGGGAGTGTGTGGTGATGTGACCCGACGGCCTTCACGAGAGCAGCGGGTCACTATATACACTAACAGGTATTCCTGCATCGTTTCATGTCTTGGTAGAGACAAACGCATCTTATAGCATTTTAAACATGCCGTGTGTTTTTCTTTCGGACTGCTCTCAGTGACCTTGTATTGCTTTGTTTACAGAGGTCATTGGAAGAAACGTTTTAAAGGAAAAGTTCACCCAACAATAAAAATGTACACAAACACATCATACAAAACCCTAATTATAACCCTAATTAAACACATATTTATATATCTACGTGTGTGTGTGTGTGTGTGTGTGTATACACACACACGTACAGGGGAGAAAAAAAGTGTTTTGCATGTGTCAAACTTAAATGTTTAAGATCATCGAAGAAATTTAAATATTTGTCAAAGATAATGCAAGTAAACACAAAAAGCAGTTTTTTAATTAAGGTTAGTATTAAGGGGGGAAAAATCCAAACCTACATGGCCCTGTGTGAAAAAGCTGAACTTTTTTGGTACATCTGGTATTATAAATAACATAATTTCAGAAAAATAACATAGTTCCATCAGTAAAGTATGGTGGTGGTAGTGTGATGGTCTGGGGCGGTTTTGCTGCTTCAGGACCTGGAAGACTGGTCATCTGGCCATCAGTTTGTGACTCAAGCTGAAGTGAACTTGTGTTATGCAGCAGGACAATGATCCAAAACACACCAGCAGATTTTAGCTCTGAATGGCTGAAGGAAAAACTAAAGGAAGACTTTGTAGTGGCTAGTCAAAGTCCTGACCTGAATCCTATTGAGATGCTGTGGCATGACCTTAACAAGACAGTTCATGCTGGAAAACCCTCCAATGTGTCTGAATTACAAGAATTCTGCAAAGATGAGTGGGACAAAATTCCTCCACAGCCGTAAAACACTCATTGCAAGTGATCGCAAACACTTGATTGCAGTTATTAGATTTTAGGGGCAAATACAATTTCACACAGGACCATGTAGGTTTAGATTTCGTTTTCCATTAAAAACAACCACCTTCATTTAAAAAACGCATCTTGTGTTTACTTGTGTTATCTTTGACTAATATTTACATTTGTTTGATGATCTGAAACATTTAAATGTGACAAACAAGACAAGAAATAAGAAATGAGGAAGGGGGAAAACACTTTTTCTCACCATTGCATATAAATACACACACAAACACACACACACAATTTGTGTGCTATAGTCCAAGACTTCTGAACTCACATCATAGATAAAAACAGACAGCAAATTAATTCATTATTAACTGATTAACGTCTTCATTGCAGCTCTCAAATCTCACTTGCCGCCAAATTTTTAAATGGCCAAATGAAATGCAGAAACCAAAGTTCAGAAACAATGAATAATAATTTGTCTCACACATGGATAAAATATGACTTCAGAACACTTGGACAATAGCATGCACTTCATGCAGACAGTTGTACTGTAGCTTTACTGTATAAATCACCCTGTACTAGTGTCGTACTGACTAGAGCACATATTGTGTAGAAAATAATCCAGGTTTTGCAGTAACACGAGGAAGAAATTGTCATTGTTGGGTGAACTATTCCTGTAAGTTCAAGAAGATTTATGTGCATTGGAAGTGAAAAGCAAAGTCAAACCCTTCCAGAAGAGCTTAGAGGAATGAAGTGAAGAAAAACACATCTTACAGACGACGAGGGCCCTTCTGAACGGTTGGCATCATGTTTGGCTGGTGCGTAATGCTGGTTTCGGTGTTATGCTGATGTGAGAACGCACTCAGTGGTCCATCTATCGTTACGCTAATCGGGCCACTCATTAACTAACGAGGCGAGTCTAAATCCGATACTCTGACACCTGCATCTGCTACAGTCCATCACCGCCTGCGCTTCACAGACGACACGTAAACGCTGGGCTCGCAGTGTTTTTCAACTAAATCTAAGTGCTAATGTACCATGTCTTTCACAAAAATAAACATTTGAAAAGAAAATTTCACAACAATACAAATAATGCCAAAGGAAGTAACAACAATTCCTCCACTTCAGGCGTCTGAACGCTGGCATCGCCCAGACGGACAGGTTAAGAGGCAGCTTTGTGGTGACATACAAAACGACAGGCTCGTCCGCGTTCCTTCCCTCCGTATTGCATACGTACGTACATGTGGGAGTGCGAAGGTAGTATACAATAATACACAATTAAATAAAAAAGAGCATAGTTCAGACAGACTGGATAAAACGCTAAGAGTGAGACTCCATGTTCAGTTCTGTGGGCATCACAGGACTGGTAGCACCAGATGAACTGGCTCGAGGGGTGTGTGGGGTCCGCAGCCCTCCGGCCCGATGAGGTGTGGCGGAGAAGCTTTGCTTAGGCAAAGTACATGGTCCTCAGGGTGTCGTGGTGAATCTGCACCGCTTTGGCCAGCGCTTGGGGATCCCGACCGTTGCTCTGCCCCGAGATGTGGCTGCCCTCCCCGCTGCAGACGGACAGACGGGACAGAGGAACATTTCACATTTCTGCAATTATCCAAAGCGACTTGCATTGCATTCAAGAAACACATTGACTTCTAATCAGTTCTTGCTTTCCCTGGAAATCGAACCCATGACCTTGGCGTTGCAAGCATTACGCTCTACTGCGACAGGAAATCTATAGAATTGTTATTTAAGAGATGCGTAGACAATCTACTTATTGCACTATTTAATTTTATTAATGCATGCTTCTCATTATTTGTATTTCATACATGTTAAATTATTTTAGTTGTACTTTGTATTGTTATTTCTTATATAAACTATATATAAACTAAGAGGAATGCATATGTTTATAAGGGTAAGAACTAATAGAAATAAACAAAAAATAGATGCATATCTGTCAAAGGCGTTAATCTATGGAATAATTTGAATGAGGATTTAATATTGTGGAATTTAAGAAAATGTTTAAAAACAAGGTGGTAAATAATTATTTAATTCAATGTGTATAATTTTTTATTCTATTTGTTTATATTACAATAGTATCTGAAATGTGAACCTTGTTGTTTTATGTTTTTTTTTCTTCTCTTTTTCTTTTATTTTGTCTTATATTATTTAATACCTGTGAAAAAGTGATGCTCATTTGAGTGATAATTATGTACAAAGGGTAATAAGGGTAAGGGCAATATTAATAAGCAGAGGCTTCAGCCTACACCTTTTTCGGTTATTAGGTATAGCTTTCATTTTTAAGAGTGATTATGAGTGACGACCGAAATAAAATCTTATGTCATGTTATGTTCTTATGCATCCTTTATCAGTAGTATTTAAATCACTTTTATGTAAAGCACTTTGAATTAACATTGTAACTGTAATAGTAGATGAGTTCTAGAATCAAAGGCTATTTCAAAACATTTAAATAAAAATTAAAGCATGTATCCTTACAAAAAAATGGCAATCTCAGAATGCATTGTGAAGAGCTCAAAAAAAAATAATGCATAACACGTGCAGTGAGAGAAATGTAAATTATAAAGAATTATTCATTCAATACAAAAACTTTGTGATAAAGTAAATACAGTAGTTAAATTACAGTAGTGGCCAAAAGGAAAATTGACATCTTCCACTTTTATTTGAATATTATTAAAGATTTTGTACACATATTGCATAGTTTTTTTGCGTAGTTTTTTTTTTGCTTGTGTTTGTGATAATCCAATGAAACATGACAAACTGTGGCTGTCCTACAAAGAAATTACAAAAGCATGCGTCACTTTTGAGGCTCGACCCAAAATGCAGACGCTGATCTGCCCTCACCTGTCATGCTCCTTGTCCACCAGATGGTAGCGAGCTCGGAAAGCCACGAGCCGGGCGTAGTACGCGGGCGCTGGGATGGACACGGAGCGGGTGCAGCGCACGTAGGTGTGGCACAGCTGGTAGGTGAGGATCTGCAGCTCGTCAGCCGTAAAGCGATTGTCGTCCCACAGGACGTAGTAGTGTGAGGGCCGGCTGGTGCCCTGAGACCGGGACGACACAAGATCAAACCACATTCACCAGCACACGACCGTGAACGCTCGCAACGAGGCTGTGCGCTTACCTGAATACCTGCGTGACTGCACAGGTAGAAATCAAACTCGAACGGATGCGTGATGCTGGTGTCAACCGTAGTTCCTGCCGGAATGTTCCCGCTCTTCCCAATCTGAGCAAAACCACAGGGATTAGAATGAACTCGGGGGAGGGTTTAATATCATTAACTACAGCTAAAATCCACACACACACACGTTTGAAATCACTTAAAATAAACATGAATTGTAATAGAAATAATCACATCTTAATTGAGATTAAGCTTAGCCCTAGACTAAAATAACTGTTTAAACAAGATTTGAAAAGAAATCAGCTTTCTCTGTCATGGTTTTAAATAGTTACCCTTAGTTTAAATAGTACCCTTATTCTAGTCCAGGGTTTAATAAACTGATTTCCTGGAGGAAGAATAGAGTTACTCCAGAACTTTCATTCCATGTTTTATAGTTCAGATGGTTTTAAATTCATCTTGTTTATTTTAGTTCATAATCCAGGTATTAGTAATCTGTGCTTAATCTTTGTTTCAGAAGCCATTTTTAAGCCACGATTAACTATAATAGGTTTAAAAGTTCACCCAAATATAAAAAAATGAACAATCCCATTGAAGATATGTGAAGAATGTCAGTAAGCAAACAGTTTCTTGTCCTCGTTTGGTTTCGTAGTATTTTTTCCAGGCAATGGGGACCATCTTCATTCTTCAAAATATCCTCTTTTGTGTTCAACAGAAGAAAGAAACTCATTCAGGTTTGGAACAACAGGAGGGCGAGATTAAATTTCATTTTTGGGTGAACTGTCCCTTTAAGGGTTTACTCCCGTCTTAAATTAAACCCTGTCTGGGAAACCGCTCCCTGAAGTGTAAGATTGAATTCAAAACATGAATTATATGATATAGTTTAGCAATGATATTATGCTAAAGCACTGCCTCTGGAAATGTCAATGTTTCTGAGAAACTCACTCGCTCAGATTTATCAGCGCAGAAGAGGCGGGTATGGTGGCGTTTTTGCACTACTATATACGTGATTCCCGGCTGGTAGTCTTTCTCCAGCTTGATGCAGGCGTCTCTGATGGCCAACAGCTCGTAGTGCAGGATCTACACGGGAAAACACGACACACTTCATCACCAGACTTCACACATTCATTCAATGAACCAAGAGTGACAGTAAAGACGTGTAATCTTACAAAAGATTCAGTTTCAAATAAATGCAGTTTTTTCTATTTCTATACCATTATACAAAAATATTAAACTGTTGTTAACATTGATAATTTATGTTGAGCATCAAATCATCATGTTAGAATGATTTGTGAAGGATCATGTGACACTGAAGACTGGAGAAATGATGCTGAAAATTCAGCTTTAATCACAGGAATAAATGACACTTTACTAAATATTCACATAGAAAACAGCTGTTTTACACTGATATAATATTACACTGTTTTACTGTATTCATCATCTAATAAATTCAGCTTTAATCACAGGAATAAATGACACTTTACTATATATTCACACAGAAAACAGCTGTTTTACACTGATATAATATTACACTGTTTTACTGTATTTATCATCTAATAAATTCAACTTTAATCACAGGAATAAATGACACTTTACTATATATTCACATAGAAAACAGCTGTTTTACACTGATATAATATTACACTGTTTTACTGTATTTATCATCTAATAAATTCAGCTTTAATCACAGGAATAAATGACACTTTACTATATATTCACATAGAAAACAGCTGTTTTACACTGATATAATATTACACTGTTTTACTGTATTAATCATCTAATAAATTCAGCTTTAATCACAGGAATAAATGACACTTTACTATATATTCACATAGAAAACAGCTGTTTTACACTGATATAATATTACACTGTTTTACTGTATTTATCATCTAATAAATTCAGCTTTAAACACAGGAATATCATCATTCAGATAGAAATTTAAATTGTAATAATATTTCATAATATTACTATATTTCTGATCAAGTCAATGCCTCGGTAAACACCAATCACAAGATAAATCTTATCGATCCCAGTGTTTTGTTGTAGTTTCAGTGAATCGTAACGGGTCTTACTTGTGGCAACTGTCCTTCTGGAACGCCGTCCCTGTAGAAGATGATTCTTGTGGGTTTGAAACGGGTTGACTTGTAGAACTGGATGAGCAGTTCTCGCACCATGTACGAGAGGTCTTCAATAATCTCCTGCCTGGGTCGCTGGACTCGTACCGTAGCGCAGTATCTGCTGGGATGAGCGTCCATGCTGCCCACCACCTGCCCACATCAAGCACAGGACTTATATCAGGACGTGGCTTTACAAATCAAGGTCAATAAATGAAAAATACTGACTTAAATAAAAAAGTTTAGAGCAGGGGTTGCAAACCTTTTATCATGAGGTGTGTTCACACTTGAGGTTCGGTTCGTTTGGTCCGGATCAAATAAAAACATTTAATCCTTGTTCACCTACCATTCAAATTGGCATTTTAACGGCGAACCTTAAAGCTTAGGAACATCTTCACATCCTGATTGGTCGGGTTTTATTACGTATATCCGAACATTCACATCAATGCTGTGCTCTGATATAAATGCTCTCGCTTTATGTGTGCAGCTTCATATGATGGTATTCTGACCGCTGAGAACTCGTGAAGAGCTTAAAAAATGTGTAAAGGAGTCAAAACAGCGTCAGGAATCCCATCACTCACTCACATACACACACACCTGCAGAAAAAACAGGTGTGATCGAGCATTCTGTCCTTTTTAGAATCTTGTATATATACACATCATGTCCTGTTTTTAGTTTGTTTATATGTGTTTATTTCATTCGATCCGCACCAGAGTTGCATCTTGCTTCGGTGACATAGATTGCCGGCTCCTGGTTTAGATGTTGATCAGGTGACCAGGATCACTACCGTTCAAAATATTGGGGTCAGTAAGACTTTATTTTCTTGAAAGAAGTCTGCTCACCAAAGCTGCATTTACTTAATAAAATACAGTAAAACAGTGTAATATTATATCAGTGTAAAACTGTTGTTTTCTATGTGAATATATAGTAGTGTCATTGATTCCTGTGATTAAAGCTGAATTTATTAGATGATAAATACAGTAAAACAGTGTAATATTATATCAGTGTAAAACAGCTGTTTTCTATGTGAATATATAGTAAAGTGTTATTTATTCCTGTGATTAAAGCTGAATTTATTAGATGATAAATACAGTAAAACAGTGTAATATTATATCAGTGTAAAACAGCTGTTTTCTATGTGAATATATAGTAAAGTGTAATTTATTCCTGTGATTAAAGCTGAATTTATTAGATGATAAATACAGTAAAACAGTGTAATATTATATCAGTGTAAAACAGCTGTTTTCTATGTGAATATATAGTAAAGTGTCATTTATTCCTGTGATTAAAGCTGAATTTATTAGATGATAAATACAGTAAAACAGTGTAATATTATATCAGTGTAAAACAGCTGTTTTCTATGTGAATATATAGTAGTGTCATTGATTCCTGTGATTAAAGCTGAATTTATTAGATGATAAATACAGTAAAACAGTGTAATATTATATCAGTGTAAAACAGCTGTTTTCTATGTGAATATATAGTAAAGTGTCATTTATTCCTGTGATTAAAGTTGTATGTATGTGTTCGATGAAAAACTACATTTCAAAAATGCCACAAATTGAACACATTCACACATATGTGACAAAACAGAAAGCGAAATGGTTGATAAAGCAAATATCTGTAGTCTATTTCTGTCTAGCAAGCAACCGCCTAACAAAAAGTGATAAAAATAAAAAAAATAAAAAAAGACAAGAAAGAACATAAACAGTTGTTTTCAATGTAAACAACAGCATACACTATAGCAACGCATGTCAGCATCACGGAAAAATGCAAATAACACACAACAGACGCAAGAGGCTGCAGACGTCCTACGGAGACGTTTCAGAAAACTGCCGCCCTCTAGTTGCAGAAAACCCAAATTGGTTGTGGTCAGCAGTCGACCTCATGTTCCCCACAGAAAGCCTCTGTAAGCGCTCTCTGTATCCGTCTGTGTGACTCAGCCCTTTGTCACCATCACTTGGCAACCGGCAAAAGAGTACGCGCTTACAAGTGGTTGCATGCGCAGGGCGGGAGGTGACGTCATTTCCTCCGCGTCTGTGAGTCACCGGTGAGCCATTTTCCCTTTTCAAAGCTCCCATCCTGTCCTAGCCCACCTCCGGAACATCCTCCCTTTCACTCCCTCCTTCCCGAGCGCTCGGTGAAACAGCAGCAGGGTGTTTATTACCGCCTGCTATAGAAGACTACAATTACGTGGCTTTCAGCTCAGGTTGGGCTTCTGATAGTTGTGCTAGATTTATAAAACTTCATTATGTCCCAGATCAATAATAGCTCCTCTTGTTATATAATACATTTGATGAAAGGTCGGCTAAACCATATACAGTATCATCTCAGTTCAAATGAAATAGGTGTGGATGAAATTATTGCTGGTAAAATAATAATCTGGGGACCTGTTATGCTCTTTTTTACCATCTTGATTTAGTTTTCAGGCTCTACTAGATTAGCTTTTCATGCTTGAATGTTCAAAAAACACATTATTTTCCCCATATTCTCATTGTTGTGTCTCGTCTCTTCCCAGTCTGTCAGAAATGCTCAGTTTAGTTCCTGTCTCTATGAAGCTCCTCCTCCTGAAAAGCACAGTGTGCTCTGATTGGTCGGCTGGATCGGTGTGTTGTGATTGGTCGTGTTTGGGGAAATGTCCCTTCCCTTCCCATAACCGCCAGTTTCAACACACGACTCACTCACTCAAGCCCCGCCCCTTTATTCTGCGCATGAATTATGATAATGAGGAATATTGTTACGCGTTACTGTCTTTCTGGGGCTTGAAACTGGTATTTGTGTATCTGTAAAGGGAGAGACAGAAAGCTCTCAGATTTCCTCAAAGATCTTTGGAACGACATGAGGGCGAGTAATTAATGACAGGATTTTTATTTTTGTGTGAACTGTCCCTTTAAGCTTTATCAGCAGCATCAATCGACATGGATTTGCCTCAGCTGTTTGTGATTCATGGATTTTTAAATATATTTTATAGTTATTGTTATTTCCAGCCAATAAAACATGAGCACAAAAAAAGTATTTCCATGATCTTTTTAAGAATTTCCTTCGCTATTCCAGGCCTTGAAATCACAATTTCCAATCGATAAAGCACTGTCTGTGAAATAATCTAGATGAACCTTCATTAGCGTTCAAACGTTTAGGGTCGGTAAGATATTTGAATGTTTTTGAGTCTCTAATGCTCACCAAGACTACATTTATTTGAGCAAAAATACAGTAAAAGCAGTAATATTGTACATATATTATAATACTGTCACTTTTGATCAACTTAGTGCATCTTTGTTGAATGAAAGTTTCAATTTCTTTATAAATAAATACTGACCCTAGAGTATTTTTAACGACTTGTTTTGCACATTTTTCTATGCCAGTCCATGCATCTAAACAGCACAAACTGTTTGCCAACCATGACTATGCTTGCACTTTCAAAACATTTAAAATGTGCAACCATCGTATTGTTTATTCGCGTGAATTCACCTGATTTTAGCTTAAAATGCTTGTCAGCTCTACTTGGGTTTAAAATATCATTGGAAATGCAAAAGCACATTGATAGGAAGCGTGTGGAGTCTCAGCGTGTGTGTGTGTGTGTGTGAGATTCTCACAGCGGTAATAGACGGCTTCTTCCCGTCACCGGCCGGCGGGTGAGTAACATCTGCTCCGAGGAAGATCACTGGCTGCTGGAACACGGCAGACCTGTGCAAACGTTCAGAGAAAACGCTGTTTCAGCACCATTTGAGGGAAATGTTTCTGATAGAAAAGAAATCTAGGTTTGCTGTGGCTGAACAATTTGGCCAATATGGCTATTTATTATTATTATTAATAAATACAAAATGCTAACAAAAAACTAAAAAGTACAACAGTACTATTTTGTTTTGTTTTTCATATAATTTTTATATATTATATATATATATATATATGTGTGTGTGTTTTATTTATTAATAGTATATTTATCTTTTATTTATTATTAATTAAATAATAACAAACAAATAAAATATAACTATAAAAATATTAAATAAGAACTAAATATTACCGCAGTAATATTTCTTGGTTTCTTTTATTTGGTATTTATTTAATATTATTATAATTATAATTATTATCAATATAAAAATATGAAATCACTAAATATTACATATTTATAAAATAAAACAAAACATTACAATTGTAATATTTATTTTTATTTAGTATTTGTTATATTTTGTTTATTAATAAAGATTAAATAATAATAATAATAATAATAATAACAAAATAACAATGAACAAATCAAATAAAAAATATGAAAAAAATATTACAACAGTAATAATTATTTAGTTTTTACTTATTATTAATAATTATTACAACAATAATAATCTATATAAAAACAACAAGAAATATTGCTATAAAATGTAAAATAAAACATTGAGAATTTAAGAAAAATAATAATAATAATTATTATTATTATTTTAATAACATTCAAACTGTAAAATTACAATACTAATATTTATAGCCATCTTAAGTTTCTTCATTTTCAAACATTAAATCAAACTTTTAATTTGACAGAAAACTATGAGGAGGTGAGAACTGCCACACTTCACTCAGAAACACACAGCGCATGTACTGTATACATTTCATTAAATGCCACTAATTCAATTATAAGCCACTCGTCCAGCCCAAGTGTGATGCTTACGGACGGCAAGTTCAATCTAAACGCTAATCTAATCTAAATACAGTGACACTCACCGCTGATGCGGCACGAGGATGTTGTTGATGCCGCCGAGTTTGACGTTGATTTTGAGGCAGAGGTTGGAGAGCGTCTGAGGAGAGGTTTTCACCACGTTCTTCACCTGCACACACTGAGTGGCCATTCCTAGAAGAGTGTCTCCGACACGCTTCACTTCCGCTGCACAAATCAAACGTGTGTGTTTTAGTGTGAAGGCGTCGTCGGGCAGGAGGGCGGCTCTATGCGGGACGCTCTTACCATAGACGGGGGTTTTTCCGGGCAGGATGACGATGATGAGCTGCAGGCCAGAGTAGGTGTTCTTCAGGTGTCTGAACATGGGCTCCACGCTGTCGGCTCCCTGTGCGTACTTGCAGAAACACGGCTGACCCTGGATGGGCATCCCAGCATCCTTTGAGATCTTGCGCAGCTGGTCGGTGAAGTTCCTGAGGACGAGATGTCACAAAGCTTACCACTGAAAGCATGCGTGGCTGTATAACTCTGTCCGTTCCGTGGCCGTCCTTACTTGAGCACCTCTTCTCGACACTGTTTCTGCGGGGCGAAGCAAGCGATGGCCCAAACTTTGATCTCAATGCCGTTGTAGAACTGCTTTCCCCTCATATCCCACACACCCTGGTTGGGAGTCGCGATGGCACGATTCTGTTCACCGACAGCAAGAGAGAGAGTTGAAAACACTCAGTGGAGGTGATGATGATGATGATGATGATGATGATGCTGCTTTGATCCAGAGTGACTTGCATTGCATTGAATGTTTTTGATAAATAGAAAAGATTTTTTTGACAATCTCAAAAGAGTCTCTTCTGCTCATAAAGGCTCCATTTATTTTATCAAATATTGATCCACTAATATTGTGAAACATTATTGCATGTATTTTTAATTTAATCACAGGAATAAATGACACTTTACTAAATATTCACTATATATTAGAAAACAGCAGTTTTACACTGATATAATATTACACTCGCGGGCTGCCAGTGTAATACTGTTATTTGCTTGCGGATGTAATTTACGTGCACACAAACATCAGTTTTGCGCTCATTTCTTTTTGGCATGGATTTGCCAGCATAGTCGCCTATAATTTACTATAATTTTCTGTGTGTGTGTGTGTCTCTATAGCAATTAAAAACATGTTTTTCCATTGTTATTAGCACTAATAATGTTAGTTCTTTAGAAGGAATTGTGGAATTGCTTTTATGTTATTTCTTATGGGGAAAATGATTTGAGATACGAGCAACTCGAGTTATAATACTCAAGGTATTACTGTATTTTGTAGTAAGAAAAGAAAAAGTCCACAGAACCTCTTCTTTTAAAGAAAAAACCCATTTTATTCTAGCTTCATGCATTATTTTTAATCAACATTTGAATGTGGGAAAGTTTCATAACAAAAGCAACATTTTAAGTTGTTCTCACCCGACCGCCGTACTGCAGGATGGGAGCGGGCAGCACTCTCCCGGTCACTTCAGCCATGTCGTCCTTCACTTTGATTCCAAACTCTTGAATGTAGGGATCCAGATTAAAGTTAGCGTTCTTCATCTATGCAAAAAAGACACACAAAAAACAGGCAATATGAACCGGCATTCAGTCGCTTCTGTAATGTGACGCATTATTGACTGAAACATGATAGTCGAGAATGAGGGAAAAAATCTAATCATTTTATCCAACGTGAATCGATTTGAAAATTGAGCATTACAATATGACATTAGAAAAGAAAAGTCATTTCACAGGCAGAGCAAGTTATTGCATTTTCACAAAAGATTTACTTAACCTGCAGTGATAAACTGTAAACAATAAGACCAAAACTGCGCATTAAGAAAACAAATGGGAAATTAAACATTTTCAGTTCATCGATAAGTTACGATATTGGAAGAAAAAAAATTGGCATTGCAATTTATTGTTCTATTCTACAACTTTGCAGCCAGAAAAAAGTTTTAATTTAATTAAAGATAAATTAAAATACAACACACAAGATTTCAAAGCTCAATTTGAGTTTCGAGCTCCGTCCTGGAACGGATCTCAATATTTCGAGCTCCGTCCTCGTATCTCAAGGTATTACTGTATCTAAAACAATTTCCTCATATTTTTGATTGTTTAATCATAATGGTAACCCAAATATCTCTTCTGGATATCTCTTTTGGTACATCTTGTCGAGGCTGAGAAATAAGAAAATGTCCAGCCCTATATCATCCTACGGGTAAAAATACTCTGGCTATGTAACCATGACAACAACGCACGTAAAGCACCAGGACCCAGCGCTGGTTACATGCGAAGCTGCACACTAGATGTCAGCACTCACCAGTCTGCTGATCTCCTCCTGCCGGTCGGGTGCGGATCGCGCGGTGGCTTTGATCATGGTGGATGTTTGATTATCGGTCAGTTTCTTGATGCACCGCTGTCCTGCTACAATGTTGCACACCTACGACAACAGCGCAGCGAATGAGAAGAGAGGAGGCGGCGCGTCGCAGCGTCACGCTCGTGAGGAGCACAGCACTCACCTCCAGGGGCAGGTACGTGTGTTTCTGCTCCTGCCCCACCTGGAGACACGGCAGGTGCGGGTACTTCAGCTGCAGGTTGTACTTCTGCTTGAAGTATTGAGCTACGGTACATTCCACCGTCTGTCCGCTTTCAAGCTGCAGGGGAAACCTGGGAATACGATGGACAGGATCGAGATTTACATCCAAACTTGCAGTTATTTTGCAAACTGTATGACTGTAGAAAACAGATGCACTTCATACAGATATACATATAAGTGTCTCTCGCACGTCCATCATTTAACATGCAAATAAAATCACTACCTATTGCACAATGTGAATTTTCTGCTGAAAGCTGCCAGCTTTCCTGTGTCTCTAACAGTAGAGAGTGGCGCTTGCAACATCAAGGTCATGGGTTCGATTCCCAGGGAAAGCAAGAACTGATTAGAATGTCAATGTGTTTCTTGAATGCAAGTCGATTTGGATAAAAGTGTCTGATAAATGCATAAATGTAAATTTAAATACTGAAATCAAACAGAAAGATGTAATTTAGCTGAAAACCAAAAAAAAGAATCAAGTATCAATGCTCAAATAAAACTGTTGCACATAAACATTTAAGTGTTTAATGGTGAAGTTATATTTTTATTCCAATTTATTGCTGAAATATAAACATTTAAACAGTGGCTGTAATAAAAATTAGTTTTCATGACAGATTTATTCAAACAAACATTAAATAATGTAAAAATATAAAAATATTAATATAATAAAAATATAATTGTCACAGTCTTGTCCCGTTGTTCTCATCCGGGTCCCTTCTATGCATCTTCCAGGTCCTTCACGCACCAAGTCTCGTCAGTTGTTCCCCATCTTCCTGTGTTGTTATATATACCCTCTCGTATTCCCTAGTCTTTCTCGATCGTTGAAACCGTGTCATGTCGTGTTCCTGTCTGTGTGTGTGTGGATGCCGTCTCTGTGTTTCTCCTTACGGGTATTTTCTATGGTTGCACTATGAGTGCCAGTTTTTGTTTTCCTTTAAAATAAAGCAAGTCTGATTCGACTCCTGCTGTTCCCGCGTCCTCGCTCCGCATCGCACACCGCACTTGACAATAATAATAATGAATATAGTGCATATATTTAGTAAAATGTTCCTCTGGAGACTAAAAAATGCACCAACGCGCTAATTAAACCTCATAATTTTGGTTTTGTTCACAAATGTAAATTAAATTTATTTGCAGCCAAATATTTTTAGCGGCTGGAATTTCAGTGCATTACTATGTGAAATATCAAAATTAACTCAAAGAATGAACATTATGGAAAAAAACGGTGAAATCCCATGTGAAAATACACTAACTTTCAGAACAATACTCACGTTTGGTGACTAGCAGGGCGACGCGTGACGTTACAGACCCGGTACTTCCTCTTCATCTGCCCACAGTGCGTGACCTCCACCTTCAGCCCTGGAAATGTCCACCGCAACAAAACACACACAAAGACGTTAAGCAGCATTAAAGGGTTCGTTCACCCAAAAATTTAATGATGATAACTTTCTTCTTTCAGACGAACACAATCTCAGTCTCCATTATAAAGCTGGGATGAGCCAGGAGATTTTTTTATATAACTCTGTGTTCAACTGAAAGAAGAAAGTCCTACACACCTATGACGACTTGAGGGCGAGTAAATTATGGGATTAATACATTTTTGGGAGTAAACTAACCCTTTAAGAAGCTTGTTGTGGCTATTATTATTTGAGGTTTTCAAATCAACAACTCAAACGGCAAGATTGCGTGCATTATTTTCACATCGCTCTACACCTCAAGCATTCGGTTTAATTGACGGACGCTATGTTTCTGTTTTTGGCAGGCCGCTCCTCATGCTATTTTGCAGTTCCCTGCTTCACTTCAGCATTTCACCAGTGTTGAGAACAGAAACTGGGCGGCACTCACAGCCACAGTAGCAATTACAGTCTTCAGTACAAGACCAAAAACAAGAGCCGATTTACAATAATTCCCTTTGGAATGCATGAAGTCGGGTCAGAATTTAGGATTACATCAAGGGGACCCCTTATGCCCTTTTTCAGAGTCTTGATTTTGTTTTCAGGCTCTACTAGATTAGATTTTCATGCTTCAATGTTCAAAAAACACATTATTTCCCCATATTCTCATTGTTTGTCTCGTCTCTTCCCAGTCTGTGAGAAACGCTCTGTTTAGTTCCTGTCTCTATGAAACTCCTCCTGAAAGCACTCTGTGCTCTGATTGGTCGGCTGGATCGGTGTGTTGTGATTGGTCGTACTTGGGAAATGCCCCGCCCCCTTCCCATAACCGCCAGTTTCAACACACGACTCACTCACTCAAGCCCCGCCCCTTTATTCTGCGCATAAATTATTATAATGAGGAATATTAAGAGTGTTTGTTCCCGGAAGAAACTCAAGACACAATGGAGAGTTTCAGGAGTTCAGACACACTGACACTAACAAAGAGAAGAACTGCAGCTTTTTCCTGCTCAAACAGAAACACCAAGAGAGATGAACAAGAAAAAAAGCAGAATAGGAGCCCTTTAAATCGATTTCTATATAAAAGCATGACATCAAAATGACTAATCTAATTCAATTTAACAAATAAATTACAAGGCAAAGCAATGGCCGGATGCTGAGATCATTCGATGACCTCATCCGATACTTCAGCTCAAACTAGTGGGGGTGTAAATGTACATATTCGGCACACATTTAATCCCGAACGCAGATTGTTTTAACCACCGCACATGCTGAACGAAGTCAGATTTGAAACTCTCGCGTTTCCCCCTTGGATGGGATAACACCATTTATATTGATTTACTTTGATGCGAATGCATCTGAAAAACAATAAAGGACACAGAGTGAACGGCTGTGTGAAGCGCTACATCCAAGTTATCCAAACATAAGACGTGCTTCAAACTCTCTCGTAATCATGGGTTTGAAGTGGCCTGCCCACAGACGTGTTTAATGCTTAAAGTCGGCATGAAACAGAAGTTACGATAATCTTTTCCTTTCCTATTGTGACGTCTATGCGACGTGAAAGAGAGCTCAATTCAGCATTCACACGAGCATTCACACGCGTGCTTCGGATGTGCGAGTGCTAAACTTCTCACGCTAGTGAACGTTCTCTTTTGCATCTTCTTGCACTTGAATATTTAAATTGGCAAACACGTGCAATTGATCAACTTTTGTGATGTATGATCTGGCGAGTGACAGATGTGATGTTTGCACTGGCCCTGGGACATCGGACAGGCCTTATTGTCAAGCCTTGATTGTCCCGAACCATAATTTTTGTATACAATTACGATTGTTGGAGAAGAGAAGAGAAACAGGAGAAGAGAAGAGACACCAAACCTTTGATTTCCTTGGTGAAACGGACCCTTTGCGAGTCCGTAAGTGTCTTCGGCTGCTCATCAATGTTGCGGATGTCCAGAACTTCACACATGAACTCAATGACAGGCTGAGCTTTATAAAAGGCCGTTGCAGATACTGAAAAAAAGCAGTGTTTGAATGTACATTTTGTGTATTTAAGTACAACACATTGACGTTTCTTGGCATTGAAATCAGTGAGCATCAAGAATCAAGAGATCAATCAAGAGAAATAAGCCATGACTTCATACCGTCAATGTTGAGCATCATCTTCCACATGGCTGGCCGAACAGACTGATGAAAGCCGAACCACACCTCCCTGCCTCCACCCAGAGGATGGTAGTATCCTTCAGGAGGGGAAAAGAAGGAGCGTCCCACTGGAGTATACCTGCAAATGAGAAAGATGGATGGTCCAATCGCTCCAAAGCTTGCTATAGTAATACAGCTGTTTGTGAATGATGTTTTAAAGATCAAAGCACATGACAAATAGAGGTAATGTCTCCTAAAAGAATAATAAACGAGTCATCATTTATTCCAGTCTTCCTTCCTGTATGAACCCATGTAGGTTTGTAACAAATTAGCATAATGCCAGACTAGGGACTTGATTGGCTGCCCGTGAACGACCTCAAATTTGCCTCTGCAACACTGTCATTGTGTCTGAGACTGGAAGAGTTTAGTTTGTGTTGTTCATGTCGAGAAGTCGCTGGTTGAAAACTGCAAATCCACTTTGATGCCCTTCCAAAGAATGAAATTCTGTCTCGAACTGACATGGTAAAGCCGACGCCGTCATTACCGCTCATATCTCTGTGCATCAAGTACCTCCGCAGCTGAAATTCAATGGGCATTTTGTTTCCGACACATGCTGTAAACAGTCGACCAATCACAACAGACTGGGCCGTCTGACCAATCAGAGCAGAGTAGCTTGTGGAAAGGAGGAGTTTAGAGAGACCAGATCCTTTATCGAACCATTTCAATCACTGTGAGAAAAGAGCTGATTCTGCAATATATAATGAGAAAATTAAAGTGTTTTTTTTTTGTTGCTGTTTTTTTTTTATTACCTTGGATGCATGTAAATCTATTGTAGGAGACTCCAAAACATAATTTGGAGCTTTTAAAATAGTATAAACGGGGCATTTTAAAAATGTTGACAAAACAGGGTCCTATGAAACTTTTTTACAGTAATATCTTGAGATACGAGCATAATCCGTTCCAGGACAGAGCTCGTAACTCGAATTGCTCGTATCTCAAATAGTGCTATAACAATGGAAAAAACATGTTTTTAATTGCTATAGAGACATAAACACTCACAGAAAATTATAGTATATAAGGATTCCTGTGATATAAAATGTGGTTTTAATTATGAGTTCTTTCCTTCGAGACAGATGATACAGTAGCGGCTAATGACGGCATGTGTGGAGGAGGAGGAGGAGGAGAAGGAGGAGGAGGGACGGATTACGTAGATAATGCAAACACAATACAGAAGTGTAGTGTTTCTTCCCGTGTTGTGTATTGGATAGACTCAGAAGCTCATATTTATTATTATTGAACACTCATAACTCGTGCTGCTCCCAGCTTAATACTGGTGAATCACTCGTTGCCCCCGGTAACCCCCGCTGTAAAACCAAGCTGCCTCTAGTGGAGATCATGTGCAATTACCGCATAAATGTATGTAAAATACACCACAGACTCGAAGGAGTGAAGGAGTGAGGCACGTGAGCTGCTCCGAGTGCTCAAACACCTAGCTTTGGCGTCTGTATGCTGCTCATATCTCAAATCTTTACTCGTATCTCAAAGCACCTAGTTGCTCAAGGGCTTGCTCGTATCACGGAATACTCATATGTCGGTACTCCCGACGCTCATATCTCAAGGTATTACTGTAGTTAGTTTATGATGTAAAACAAATGTATTGTAAAAAGACAGCAATATTACAATTGTATCTTTTAAAATGTAACTGTTTATGTTTATGTAAATGTTTACTGATAACACTAAAACATGCTATTCCTTTAAAAAAAATTGTTTAGTTTTTGGAGTATGTGTATTAGACTAAACAGCCAAAACACAGAGACACAAAGTACAAGCAGACTTCATATTTAAACAGCAGTCTTTTGCACTTCCTGGACACTAGTCTATATTGTGATTCAATTAATTATACAGCACCTCGTTTGATTTATTCATCTAAAACTTGCCCAAATCCGTGACATTCCACGTTATACACTGAATTCCATTTACACAACTGGATTCTGCGATTCTGTCTGCATTTTCTGCATAGGGCTAGGATGCTTGTGTCCTGTAAATCAAGCCCAGCGTACCTCATGGAGGCCAGGTGTCTCATGGCCACATCGAGGGCTTGGACAGAGTCCAGCGGGACCTGCAGTCGTCCACTGACCAGCGTCTCCTGCAACAGCCTCCACGACACCTTAGCCAACCAACGAATGGACACTTTAAAGATGCGATCTTTCCCCTCTCCAGGAATGGTCACCTCGAAGTCAACCTACAAATTGAAATGAGAGGGTCAGAACGAGAGTAGAAATTACACTCATTACAATTAAGGTTAGAGAAAGCCATTACAAAAATAAAAAAACATCTTGGCAATATTCATGTCATGTTGCTCTGAAAATAATCTATTAATTTTAGAACCGATTCATTGAAACATAATTCAAAAATAGTTTAATGACAGGAATGTATAAGAAATTTAAAGGTACACTATGTAACTTTTGGCCCAAAACTGCATGCATTTTGCAGAAGAACACTGTTTTATTGAAACATCCCTTCACTAGATCATGCTTTACACTGATCTCTGTTAGAGAGCCACATAATGCCATTTATCTGTTCAATAAAATAACTTCCTCACCTATTGAGTAACAATAACATTATCATCTCCCCATTGCTGTTACAACATTCAAATCTCAGTTCTCAGCATCTCCGAAAAGCCAAGCCTATGTTGATTCTTGTTTTATTACGAGCTTTGTCTCTTTCTCTTTTTGCCGGCAGACTCTCCTCTGTTCACTGTTTGTTTTAAACGAGTGATTTCTCCGAGGTTGGTGATTTAGCATCTCCATCTTTGTCGCACATTGTGACTCCCACACCATATACACAAAGGAGCAACTTTTCTCAATATACAGATGTGACGAGACACGTACAGGCGATCAATGCATGTACTGCCGACGAAAAACTTTCAATAAGGTTTAAAATAAAAACACTTAGGCTTAGAGTAGTGAATCCAAAACACATTTTGGAAGAAGGATTGATGACGTATTGACTTATTATTAAAACTGTTGAAGATTTTGAACAAAAATGGTTACATCATGTACCTTTAATTATCAAATAAAAGCACATATTTAAAGCACACACCAGCAATCATCATGAACGTATTGTGACTCATGTTATCAAGATCTTATCAATAAAATCCTTCACATACCTTTTCACTGCCTATAGGTAATGCTAAAACAGTGTAGATATTCTTCTTCCCATCGTACACTGGCTTTCGGTCACCAAAGAGCTGCGGCTTGAAATGTTGGACCATGTATTCCACAACCTCCCTGTGAAGGGTCACATTTAACGGGAATTATTTATGTTTTATAAAACCTGATCAAAACATTATTTTGTGATTATGTACATCATGACACTTAATACATAACCATTACCAAATCTGTAAATACATACATTGCCCTTCTAATGTTTTTAACCTTTATAAATATTTCTAAAAGAAGTCTCTTCTGCTCATCAAGGCTGCATTAAGTTTTTCAAGTATAGTAAAAATAGCAATTAAAATGTAAAAATTCATTACAAATTAAAATGAGCTTTTCTATGTGAATATACAGTAAAGTGTAATTTATTCCTGTGATTAAAGCTGAATTTATAAGATCATTAATCCAGTCTTCAGTGTCACATGATCTATCACAAATCATTCTAATATGATGATCAAGAAACATTTATGATATTTTAAATGTTGAAAACATTCATAATGTTTTTGTGGAAACACTGTTTTTAGACACATACATCTATTCCTCAGTGAATAGGAGGTTTAAAAGAACAGCATTAATTTGATACTGAAATATTTTGTAACATTATAAATGTCTTTACTGTCACTTCTGATCAATTTAATGCATTGAAGTGTCTCATGCAGCAGTACACTAGCTCTGCTCACACGGCCTCATGCAGTGGTGACGACATGAAGACGTCCTTCTTCACACTCATCCTCACACTTGTGCAGACACGTCAAAAATAAACCAGGCTTAAGTTGTATTTAACTCAGCAGGCAGAAGGCTTAGCTGAACTGAAATACAACTACAGGAGGAGCAGGATTCCGCCGTTGCCTGTGCACATCTCCGAGAAAATTTCAGCTTTAAACCTTTTCAGGGGAGAACAGAGTGAAGAGGTTTCTTTCTAGGTCACGCTTTACGTAAGTGAGGTCACTGAAATATTTTGGCCCTCGCCACACCGAATCGTGCACATCTGCATTTGATTCTACTAATCCAAATGTTTTTAGAGAAATAGCTTATAATAGGGAAACATTTATCTCTATTCATATTGAGGAAAGAAAAATTTAGAAAATTAGCTTTTATTTCATTTTTTTTTTAAATTTTAGTTTAATTTTTAATCATTTTGTTAATCAACTATTTCTAACTAACTTTGACTATGAACTGTCTTTTTAAGGTCTTGCCACAGCATCTCAATAGGATTCAGGTCAGGACTTTGACTAGCCACTACAAAGTCTTCATTTAGTTTTTCCTGGTGTGTTTTGGAACATTGTCCTGCTGCAGAACACAAGTTCACTTCAGCTTGAGGTCACAAAAAGATGGCCAGACATTCTCCTACAGGATTTTTTGGTGGACAGCAGAATTCATGTTTCCATTTCTCACAGCAAGTCTTCCAGGTCCTGAAGCAGCAAAACAGCCCCAGACCATCACACTACCACCACCATACTTACTGTTGGAATGATGTTCTTGTTCTAAAATGCTGTGATACTTTTACGAAAGATTTAATGCGACACACACCTTCCAAAAAGATCAACTTTTATCTCATCAGTTCACAGAGGATTTTCCCAAAATTCTTGGGCATTATCAAGATGTTTTCTGGCAAAAATGAGACGACCCTTAATGTTATTTTTGCTCAGCAGTGTTTGTGTCTTTGATCTCTGTCATGCAGGCCATTTTCACCCAGTCTCTTTCTTACGGTGGTCATGAACTCTGACCTTAACTGAGGCAAGTGAGGCCTGCAGTTGTTTAGATGTTGTTGTGGGTCTTTCGTGAGCTCTTGAATGAGTCGTCTTGATAGTCGTCGCTGTGCTCTTGGGGTAATTTTGGTTGGCCGGCCGCTCCTGGGAAGGTTCACCACTGTTCCATGTTTTCGCAGTTTGTGTATAATTGCTCTCACGGTGATTCGCTGGAGTCCCAAAACTTTAGAAATGGCTTCATAATATTTTCCAGACCGAAAGATCTCAATTAATTTCCTGAATTTCTTTGGATATCGGCACAATTTCTAGCTTTTGAAGATCTTTTGGTCTGCTTCACTTTGTCAGGAAGGTCCTATTTAAGTTATTTATTTATTGAGAACAGGTGTGGCTGTAATCAGGCCTGGGTGTGGCTACAGAAATTGATCTCAGGTGTGATAAACCAGTTATGTTGGGGAGGGGGGGCACTTTTTCACACAGGGCAATGTAGGTTTGGATTTTGTTTTCCCTCAATAATAACAACCTTCATTTAAAAACTGCATTTTGTGTTTAATTTGTATTATCTATGACCAACATTTATTCATTTGTTCGATGATCTGAAACATTTAAGTGTGATAAGCAAAAAAAAAGTAATCAGGAAGGGGGCAAACTTATATATATGTAAAATTTTAAAACGCACACAGACACATTATATATTTACAACATGTTAGATACAGCAGTGATTAGTTTTTATTATATTTAATATTAAGTCAAAACAAAAGTGAATATTCTTTATGCCCCTCTGAGGTGACGGGGCGTTTACCTGTTGACCCGTCGAGGACACTTATCAGGTTTGATGTCCACTTCATAGTGGTGCACATCCATTTTTGGGATCTCCACCTCAAAGTAGTTGGCAAGCAGCTTGATGGGTTTGCCGACGGTGCCCATGCCCGGCCTGCGGGGCGCCTGGAACACCTGCTGCAGGGGTGGGGGGTACGGCCCGATGGGCACTGCAGACCAGAGAGAGAGAGGTCATTAAGCAGATAGAAGGTTATAAGAGCGGGACACATCGAAAGGAGGAGTTCAGGGGGAGTTTGGGGGATTATGGGACTAGAGATATGGTGACAGGAGTGTGTATGGAAACGGGACAAAAGCAGGGAAAAGGAACAATGAGGATGGTGACTAAAACGGGAAGGGGGTGCGAAGGCAAAAGGAGGAAAATACGAATAAAAGAAAGTAGGGAGGATGGGGGTTAAAGTAACTTAAGAGTGAACTCAAAAGTAATGCTGTAATCATCAGCGGTTTTGACAATCATTACTTATTAAATAATCTAAGAAAGCTTTTCAGCACTTTCACATCTTGTCCAGTGTTTCTCCTCCAAACAATGTGCTGCAAATTAAAGGCTATTAAACTAAACCATATTTATACTATGAGCACAATCACATTAGCAGTGCACATCACAATACATTTATTTTTTGATGGAATAAATTAAATAAAAAAAGTTTATATTTCAATGTGATCATGTGATTCGTAACCAAAAGATCTGATCATCATTCCAAGAATATTATGAGTCATTTTGAAACCTCAAAACATTCAAACTAATGTTTTAAAACAGTTTAGTTTGGACTTTAACTTCTGATTGGGTGAGATTGTAAAGTAGCTGACACACAAAAAGATGTGATGCACGTCAGATTAATACTATATATTAGTATACCACTTACCTAATTTAATTTTGCTTTTTATTTTCACATCACAGCATGTTTCTATGTCACTCTCACAAGTAAATAAATATCATAAATTAATTCTGTTTGCTATTTTTCAAAAATATACACTGACATTTTTTTGTTATTTAAAAAAAAATACAGTGGTACCTCGGTTTACGAGCGACTTGGTGTACGAGAAAATCGGTGTACGAGCATGGAGGGTTGAATCGGTGTACGAGCTTTGTATCGGAGTGCGAGCAAATTTTTCCCTCACCCACGCGCATTTTTGTCCTAACGCTCTGCATATAAACGGGCATTTTTACTGGAAATATCCTAATGACAGCCTCTCATAACAGTCCCGCAGTTCCAACCCCTTTATCACCCCTTAAAGCATTCATTCTCTCAGCCTCGCTCTGTCAGCAGTTTAACTTCTCTCAGCCTCTATTGTTCACGTAGTGAAATATATATGGGGTTCATGAATTAAGTGTCTCCTCACTTCTCTCCACTCTGGAGCTCGCGGCAGCGAGCGCGAGTCTCCCGGCGCTCGCGGCGGCGTCGCGCGAGTCTCCCGTTCCACGACTTTCACTCTGGATTATCACTTTGTTTGTTTTCTGCACTATTATAATAAATTCACTCATTTGCACTTGAATCCAGGTTTTGTGTTTTCCCCCTCCCTCGTCTGTCTCTCATCTCCTTCATGCCAGCAGACGCTGCTCAAAGTGAGTTACAGTAAATTGTCAAGTATTTTTAGAGTTTAATTGTCTAAAGTTTAATTGTCTGTTTAAAGAGTATTTATATGAGATCTTAATGGTTATAATTTTAACTGTAATTAATAGGGTAAAATAAAAACTAAATATTTAAAATGGGCATTTATGGTCGTGTGGAACGAATTAATTGATTTTTAATGCATTCTTATGGGGGAAATTGTTTTGGTGTACGAGCATTTTGGGATACGAGCTCGCTCTTGGAACGAATTAAACTCGTAAACCGAGGTATTACTGTACTTTTATTCAGAAAGGACGCATTAAATTGATCAGAAGTGACAGTAAAGACATTTACAATGCTTATAAAAGATTTCTATTTCAAATCATCTTTGTTTTTACTTCCTTTTCATCAAAGAATCATTTCCACAATTTTCCACAAAAACATTTTCAGTATTGATAATAATCATAGAGATTTGTTGAGCATCAAATCATCACATCAGAATGATTTGTTAAGGATCATGTGACACTGAAGACTGGAGTAATGATGCTGAAAATTCAGCTTTAATCACAGGAATAAATGACACTTTACTATATATTCACACAGAAAACAGCTGTTTTACACTGATATAATATTACACTGTTTTACTGTATTTATCATCTAATAAATTCAGCTTTAATCACAGTAATAAATTACACTTTACTATATATTCACATAGAAAACAGCTGTTTTACATTGATATAATATTACACTGTTTTACTGTATTTATCATCTAATAAATTCAGCTTTAATCACAGTAATAAATTACACTTTACTATATATTCACATAGAAAACAGCTGTTTTACACTGATATAATATTACACTGTTTTACTGTATTTATCATCTAATAAATTCAGCTTTAATCACAGTAATAAATTACACTTTACTATATATTCACATAGAAAACAGCTGTTTTACACTGATATAATATTACACTGTTTTACTGTATTTATCATCTAATAAATTCAGCTTTAATCACAGGAATAAATTACACTTTACTATATATTCACATAGAAAACAGCTGTTTTACACTGATATAATATTACACTGTTTTACTGTATTCATCATCTAATAAATTCAGCTTTAATCACAGGAATAAATAACACTTTACTATATATTCACATAGAAAACAGCTGTTTTACACTGATATAATATTACACTGTTTTACTGTATTTATCATCTAATAAATTCAGCTTTAATCACAGGAATAAATGACACTTTACTATATATTCACATAGAAAACAGCTGTTTTACACTGATATAATATTACACTGTTTTACTGTATTTATCATCTAATAAATTCAGCTTTAGTCAAAGGAATAAATGACAATTTACTATATATTCACATAGGAAACGGCTGTTTTACAATGTAATAATATTTCTGAATTTTACTGTATTTTCTAATCAAATAAATGCATCCTTGGTGAACATTAGAAACTTTTTTCAAAAGTATTAAAAATTCCTACCAACCACAAACTTGAATGTTAGTGTACACAATAATATCTACCACAATATATAGTGTAGCAACATCTCTTGCGGTTGCCAGATTTCTACGGTGAACATGTGTCTTTGTTTTGGTTCATTATTTTGTGATGAATTATAAAACGATGCAAAACAGAAACAGACTTTTGGACCCGACCGTATCTGAGCCACTGAAGAGGTCGTTCCAATCTCAAGACGCTTTGTGTTTGTTCAGCCCAAAGCAAACTGTAACGCAGTCGTGCATCATCAGTCGGGTCTGTGACATGTTAAACTAGTAGCGACTCCTGCAGTGATCACGTGTGATCTGGGACTTACAGAAAGACTGACAGAGTTATGAACGATACTCAACACACAGATAACCATATAACCAAAAATACTAATCTGCTGCTGTTCCAATCACACTCTGCTCTGTTTTGCTGAAAATGTATTTGTCACTTTGCAAGTCAAATTGAACAGATGACAACGGTTGACCCACCCTCACCCTCATCATCACCCTCATCCACCATAAACCATCTACACAAGATCAAGGAAAATACACGTACAATGAGAATAAACACGGGTTGTTCCAATGCTAAATTACAGGCTGCTGAGAACAAGAAAACTTTCAAATTAAAGAGACATTTAGAAACCAAAGTTGTTGATTTTTCTATTGAGCTGGTGTCATGTTAATCATTTTAAATATTGTTGGGATTGCTGTTATTTATTTATTTTTTATTTGGTCAAACTTTCGATTAGGGTCCAATTTTTATGATTAACTATAAATTTTTTGATTATGTTCATGCAGAATAATGCATTATACATATATGTGCGTTATAAGAACTAAAAAAGCCAATATCCTGGTAATATGCATGATAATAAACAACTAATTAATAGTGAGAACCCTAAACTAAAGTGTTACCATATATATAATATTGTAATATTTAGTAGTATTTTGAATTAGATTTTATTTTTATATTTTCAGTTAATGTTTAGTTTATATTTAATTAGATTTTTGTAATCAATTTTACTAAATTTTTATAATTTTTTTCTACTCATCTTGTTTCTCATATACATACAAATATTATATATACATACACATGTAATATATATATATATATATATATATATATATATATATATATATACAGCTCTGGAAAAAATTAAGAGACCACTGCAATGTTTTGTTATTTTTACCAGTTGTGGCTTTCAGCAAATAAATGCTCTCAATTACAATATTTATTTGGAATTTGGGAAAAATGTTGTCAGTAGTTTATAGAATAAAACAAAAATGTAAATTTTACCCAAACACATACCTATAAATAGTAAAACAAGAGAAATTGATCATTTTGCAGTGGTCTCTTAATTTTTTCCAGAGCTGTACATATATATATATATATATAAAATTATATTTATTATGTGTATGTATATGAGAAACAAGATGAGTAAATTATATATAAATATATAAATTATAAATTATTATAAATAATAATTTATTTACATACACACACACATATGTGATATGTTAGATGTGATTAATCACGATTAATAGATTTGACAGCCCAAGTTAAGATACTTTCATCTATCTGTGACAGTGTCAACCTAAGAATGACTTGCTCTCATTGTGTGTGACGCTTTCATTGATCAATGATCGGTTTGAGAACATCGAACAGCTCGACTGATAAAAATCAACCAATCGCAGTGAAGGGAACATTTGGGAATCATTATTTGTGCAATGCAGTTTGGTGATGCTGGTGGCACAGAAATTACACACACCAACATGTTGTTTACTTGTGTATGACAAACAGCTGTGTTGCGTTGACGTCCAAATCTGCATCCCGAAAAAACCGAGTTGTGAAACACTAGTCTAACGAGCTGACGCCTTTAACCTCTCTGTCCATGACGAACACTCCCTCCATCATAACAAAGACCCCAGCTGCCCTCTTTCTCATCCGGGGGGGGGGGGGGGGAGAGGAGAGGAGCCCCCCACGCCTCCACATCAGCACACACAAACACAGGGGCCCCAAAACATTCCCAGCCTCACCATAGCAACAGAAGAGCAACACACATTGTCATGGAGATCAGGAGAGGCAGGGATACGTGGGGGTTTGGGAGAGCTGGACCTTCGCCTTGTTCATGGTGTCGTGTCCGCGAGCACCTCAACGTTACACCACGACAAGCTCATCAATCTTATCCCGCGCGCCCCACTTTATAGCTCGCCTATGATTTAACGGCCTGAGGAAAACTCTTGTACGCAGGTTTTGTGGAGGATATATACTCTGCTAAGTCTTGATCAATGGCAAACTCTCACAGAGCTAATGCGAGCAGCAGCAGATGGCTGGAACTGGAGCCAGATCGCAAGAAACCAGGAAACAATGGCAGCGCTCTGTTAGAGATGGACGATATATATAGAGGGATAGATACATACATATAGATATGCTGTGTGTGTATATATATATAGAAATAAAGAGAAAGAGAGTGTGAGAGAGAGAGATAGAGAGAGAGTGTGAGTGAGAGAGAGTGAGAGAGAGAGAGAGACAGGGTGGATGGACAGATGGATAGACAGACATATTAACTGAAGCACTACGTCAAACAGTAGAGAGTGGCACTTGCAACGCCATGGTCACAGGTTCGATTCCCAGCGATAACAAGAACTGATTGGAATGTCTTTGGATAAAAGCATCTGATAAATGCATGAATGTAAAATGTAAATTATTCTGTATGTGATATTAAATTAACAAGACTATCACAACCATTTTAATGCTATTTAAAGCAAAAAAGTTGGAACTTTTGATTAATTTCTGGTAATTTCAATTAATCAAAATTCAAAGCTCATGATTTGCATCAATGCTCAAATTTTTCTCTACGTTCTGAATGACATTTTTGTTTGAACTGTTGAAAATGATTTAATATTGCAATATAGCTTAGTTGATTTTCAGAGCAAATACATGAAAATAAAGATGGCAACACTACAACAAGCTCCCATTTGTTAATGAATGCATTAACAAGCAATGAGCCAGACGTTTGTTACAGCATTCGTTTGTTTTTGTTGACGTTAAACACAACTACTGATTGTTAGATCATATTATCTCGGATCCACTAAATAATAAAAACAACATTTTACTTATTATAATAATAATAATAATAATGTATTAGTAAATGTTGACTTAAACTGAGATTAATAAATGCTTTAATAAGTTAATGTTCACTAAGGACATTTTTTTTTATAATGTCAGAAAAAACTGCTTTGTTCTGCATGGGCAGACGAGTAAAGAGAGAAAGCAGATGTGGGCAGAGAAACTGAAGCTGGTCTGGAGTCCCAGATGTCCTGCTGATCCACAGAGACGCCACCTGGCCAGTGACCCTTCCCCGCCGACCCTCACAACCGAAACAAGAGGGTCTGATCTAGAAAACGGCCAAAGACACCAGTGTGTCCGACATTCAAGAACAAAGCTATCATTTTAAAGTCAGCTACTGAAAAGATATTGCAATGATAAAAGTCTCTCAGATAACAGACACCAATTTCACAGGATAAGACTAATTTCTGTTTCACTAGCCAACTGAATTACAAAAATAAGCTTCCCAGAAGCTCCTGCCCACCTGCCATTGGTCAAACAAAAGACCCCAAACTCACACCATTGGTTGAGTCAATTGAACGGTGCCGGAAAGATCGTACTTGATGCCGGCACCAACACCAGGCAGAAGCTCGGGATTTTCTTTAAGGCCCTTGTTTATGAGTCGAACGAGACACATGACAAAAATCCACAACACTTACAGTTATTTAGCATTGCATTTGCATCCAAATAAGATCATTCCCTGCACAGGAATATAATAGACACTTATATTTAACACAAAAACAGCAAAACACACCTGATGCTCATTCTTTGCTCTTCTTTTTAGAAGAGTTTAAAAAAGTGACTTTAACGCACCTGAACACGACTTCTCAACTCATAAACACCAACTTCATAGGAGGATCCATTATGATCAAAAAATAAATAAATGCCTCTGTATATTAAACTTTCAACAATGAACAATTACAACCTCAGATTGAATGCATTACAAATACAGCAACAATTAGCAGGGGAAAAGAGAGATGAGGAAGCTCAAATCAGTCTAAAAAAGCTAAAGAAAGATTTATGTCTGAAAGTTTGATCTCAGAATAAACATCCAGAGCCATGAAAACAAACATGAGCTTTTTTTTCTTTTTCCTTCATCAGAAACCTGTCACTAAAACACAGCATTCTGCACAAAGTGAAGATTAAAGATGTCCTTCAAAAAAAAAAATCAAATCATGTTCCCAAACCCCAGCAGCTCCTCTATAAATCATTTATCTGCTCGTATGCCGTACAGTCACCCTGTTAATGGCAGTGAAATTGGTAACACAGGTTTTAGCAGGATCGATAAAGACCCCTGGGGTCCCTATCCTCCTCTTCCCACGACCCCTGACCCGGGACAATCTCTCCGCTTCCTCGCATCATATTCTCCTTAATGCACAGATCGCTTCTCCAGAACAACCGCTTCCAGGTTTCAGCGACAAATCAACATTCTAAACGGAACGTTACAATGTTACAACGTTCCACGAGGAAACAATGTGTCCGCGAGGAACGTTACAATGTATCAATCTGTGCAGCGATAGAAACATTGTATCATTTCGCAAACAACTTCAAAGATCGGAACCCACCAGCGCCAGATGGTCCCGGCTCCATCCCATCCACTGAGCCACAAAGGGTTCACCGAAGTCCCGACGCTCAATCGCCACGGCGCCCGGCCCTTCAGGCTGGAAGCGTCCCCGACTTCCAGCCTCTTTCCCTGGGCAAGCGGGATCGTCTCCGCCGCCGCTGCTGGAGCCCCAAACCCGCAGACGCTGAGAGAGAAGCAGAAGCTCCGGCTGACCCTCTCCTCCGGGCTCTTCCCGTCCGGGGCTGCTGTGCTGTCCTCCTGCTCGCCGCTCAAGCTGGATCCACCAGCGGAACAAAAACGCTCGACCCGTCCGTCACCCCCCACAGCCCGAGAGCCCGTTTCTTCTTCTTCTTCTTCTTCTTCTCCTCCTCCTCCCTCTGCTCGGATTCTTGGCTGTCTGCGAGTCTGTTTTGTGTTCGCCCTCTAGTGTGCGCTTGAAAATCCCAATTCATTCATATAGCGGGAGCATGATGCTCACTGCACACTACACACTACACCCTTATATTTAAAGTCCACATGAAATAGGATGAACATGTCAGACTTACTGTGATCTGTGTGACCTGACATCTTTACCCTTTATTTAAATATGATTTTAAAAAGTCCCCATGAAATCTGAATTTAAGTTTGATGTCTTTTAGTATGAAATATGTCAGTCTCACTGTTCTCTACTGTGGGGCAAATAAGTATTTAGTCAACCACCAATTGTGCAAGTTCTCCCACTTAAAAAGATGAGAGAGTCCTGTAATTTTCATCATAGGTACACTTCAACTATGAGACACAGAATGAAAAAAACAAATCCAGAAAATCACATTGTCTGATTTTTACAGAATTTATTTGCAAATTATGGTGGAAAACAGGTATTTAGTCACCTACAACAAAGCAAGATTTCTGGCTCTCACATTCCACTATGGCCAAGACCAAAGAACTCTCAAAGGACACCACACACAAAATTGTAGTCCTGCAGCAGGCTGGGAAGACTGAGTCTGCAATAGGTAAGCAGTTTGGTGTGAAGAAATCAACTGTGGGAGCAATTATTATAAAATGGAAGACATGCAAGACCACTGATAATTTCCCTCGATCTGGGGTGCCACGCAAGATCTCACCCTGTGGAGTCAAAATGATCACAAGAACGGTGAGCAAAAATCCCAGAACCACACGGGGGGACCTAGTGAATGACCTGCAGAGAGCTGGAACCAAAGCAACAAAGACTACTATCAGTAACACACTACGCCGCCAGAGACTCATAGACCCCACTGTATAAGCTCCAAAACAATGACAAAATTCACATTTAGAAGATATAAGCGTTCAAAACTTACAGTCTCTCACTATATACTCTTACAATAAGTATCAATGATTTTGATGACATCATCTGCACTTCAGCTTCTCATCTGATTTTCTGTCCAATCAAACGCTCTCTAGAATCTGAAGCCCCGCCCCTTCAATATATACAGACGCTGAAGCTGCGACTGAAACTCGTTCACATGCTGTTTCTACATGATGAACGGCTCATAGTCACTATATAGAGCGATTCAGACAGTGGGAATATCTTTCCGTCTGGATTGACGTTAGTGTCGGTGAAGTGCCGCAGATCTAGAGACACGACAGACCAGAGCGGATCATGTGATGGAGAAACACATCCACCCGTTTGAGTTCTGCACACAATCATGTGTTTTAAAGAGAGATGGAGGAGAAACGGTTAGAGATCAGGAGGAAACTGCGGCTTTATCGAGATCAACGGCTCTGAGCTGTGATACAAACTAAACGCTATTGGCTTTTAGAAAAGGGGAGGAGCTGCTTGATAAGCTCCACCCTCTTCCTGCCATAATTGTTAATGTCAGTTAATTATGGGATGAAGGGCTAAAATAATGACACGGACGGCCATAATTATGGGATGAAGGGCTGAAATAATGGCACGGACGGTCATAATTATGGGATGAAGGGCTGAAATAATGGCACGGACGGTCATAATTATGGGATGAAGGGCTAAAATAATGGCACGGACGGCCATAATTATGGGATGAAGGGCTGAAATAATGACACGGACGGTCATAATTATGGGATGAAGGGCTGAAATAATGGCACGGACGGTCATAATTATGGGATGAAGGGCTGAAATAATGGCACGGACGGCCATAATTATGGGATGAAGGGCTGAAATAATGGCACGGACGGTCATAATTATGGGATGAAGGGCTGAAATAATGGCACGGACGGTCATAATTATGGGATGAAGGGCTGAAATAATGGCACGGTCGGTCATAATTATGGGATGAAGGGCTGAAATAATGGCACGGACGGTCATAATTATGGGATGAAGGGCTGAAATAATGGCACGGTCGGTCATAATTATGGGATGAAGGGCTGAAATAATGGCACGGACGGTCATAATTATGGGATGAAGGGCTGAAATAATGGCACGGACTGTCATAATTATGGGATGAAGGGCTGAAATAATGGCACGGTCGGTCATAATCATGGGATGAAGGGCTGAAATAATGGCACGGATGGTCATAATCATGGGATGAAGGGCTGAAATAATGGCACGGATGGTCATAATTATGGGAGGAAGGGCTGAAATAATGGCACGGATGGTCATAATTATGGGAGGAAGGGCTGAAATAATGGCACGGTCGGTCATAATCATGGGATGAAGGGCTGAAATAATGGCACGGATGGTCATAATTATGGGAGGAAGGGCTGAAATAATGGCACGGATGGTCATAATTATGGGATGAAGGGCTGAAATAATGACACGGACGGTCATAATTATGGGATGAAGGGCTGAAATAATGGCACGGACTGTCATAATTATGGGATGAAGGGCTGAAATAATGGCACGGACGGCCAAAATTACTTCATTTCGTTATACTGTACTTGTACATGTGTAATTACAAATAAACTTGAATCTGAATAATTATGGGAGGAAGGGCTGAAATAATGGCACGGACGGTCATAATTATGGGATGAAGAGGTGAAATAATGGCACGGACGGTCATAATTATGGGATGAAGGGCTGAAATAATGGCACGGACGGTCATAATTATGGGATGAAGGGCTGAAATAATGGCACGGACGGCCATAATTATGGGATGAAGGGCTGAAATAATGGCACGGACGGTCATAATTATGGGATGAAGGGCTGAAATAATGGCACGGACGGTCATAATTATGGGATGAAGGGCTGAAATAATGGCACGGTCGGTCATAATTATGGGATGAAGGGCTGAAATAATGGCACGGACGGTCATAATTATGGGATGAAGGGCTGAAATAATGGCACGGTCGGTCATAATTATGGGATGAAGGGCTGAAATAATGGCACGGACGGTCATAATTATGGGATGAAGGGCTGAAATAATGGCACGGACTGTCATAATTATGGGATGAAGGGCTGAAATAATGGCACGGTCGGTCATAATCATGGGATGAAGGGCTGAAATAATGGCACGGATGGTCATAATCATGGGATGAAGGGCTGAAATAATGGCACGGATGGTCATAATTATGGGATGAAGGGCTGAAATAATGACACGGACGGTCATAATTATGGGATGAAGGGCTGAAATAATGGCACGGACTGTCATAATTATGGGATGAAGGGCTGAAATAATGGCACGGACGGCCAAAATTACTTCATTTCGTTATACTGTACTTGTACATGTGTAATTACAAATAAACTTGAATCTGAATAATTATGGGAGGAAGGGCTGAAATAATGGCACGGACGGTCATAATTATGGGATGAAGAGGTGAAATAATGACACGGACGGTCATAATTATGGGATGAAGGGCTGAAATAATGGCACGGACGGTCATAATTATGGGATGAAGGGCTGAAATAATGGCACGGACGGTCATAATTATGGGATGAAGGGCTGAAATAATGGCACGGACGGCCATAATTATGGGATGAAGGGCTGAAATAATGGCACGGACGGTCATAATTATGGGATGAAGGGCTGAAATAATGGCACGGACGGCCATAATTATGGGATGAAGGGCTGAAATAATGGCACGGACGGCCATAATTATGGGATGAAGGGCTGAAATAATGGCACGGACGGCCATAATTATGGGATGAAGGGCTGAAATAATGGCACGGACGGCCATAATTATGGGATGAAGGGCTGAAATAATGGCACGGACGGTCATAATTATGGGATGAAGGGCTGAAATAATGGCACGGACGGCCATAATTATGGGATGAAGGGCTGAAATAATGGCACGGACGGTCATAATTATGGGATGAAGGGCTGAAATAATGGCACGGACGGTCATAATTATGGGATGAAGGGCTGAAATAATGGCACGGTCGGTCATAATTATGGGATGAAGGGCTGAAATAATGGCACGGACGGTCATAATTATGGGATGAAGGGCTGAAATAATGGCACGGTCGGTCATAATTATGGGATGAAGGGCTGAAATAATGGCACGGACGGTCATAATTATGGGATGAAGGGCTGAAATAATGGCACGGACTGTCATAATTATGGGATGAAGGGCTGAAATAATGGCACGGTCGGTCATAATCATGGGATGAAGGGCTGAAATAATGGCACGGATGGTCATAATCATGGGATGAAGGGCTGAAATAATGGCACGGATGGTCATAATTATGGGAGGAAGGGCTGAAATAATGGCACGGATGGTCATAATTATGGGAGGAAGGGCTGAAATAATGGCACGGTCGGTCATAATCATGGGATGAAGGGCTGAAATAATGGCACGGATGGTCATAATTATGGGAGGAAGGGCTGAAATAATGGCACGGATGGTCATAATTATGGGATGAAGGGCTGAAATAATGACACGGACGGTCATAATTATGGGATGAAGGGCTGAAATAATGGCACGGACTGTCATAATTATGGGATGAAGGGCTGAAATAATGGCACGGACGGCCAAAATTACTTCATTTCGTTATACTGTACTTGTACATGTGTAATTACAAATAAACTTGAATCTGAATAATTATGGGAGGAAGGGCTGAAATAATGGCACGGACGGCCATAATTATGGGATGAAGGGCTGAAATAATGGCACGGACGGCCATAATTATGGGATGAAGGGCTGAAATAATGGCACGGACGGTCATAATTATGGGATGAAGGGCTGAAATAATGGCACGGACGGCCATAATTATGGGATGAAGGGCTGAAATAATGGCACGGACGGTCATAATTATGGGATGAAGGGCTGAAATAATGGCACGGACGGTCATAATTATGGGATGAAGGGCTGAAATAATGGCACGGTCGGTCATAATTATGGGATGAAGGGCTGAAATAATGGCACGGACGGTCATAATTATGGGATGAAGGGCTGAAATAATGGCACGGTCGGTCATAATTATGGGATGAAGGGCTGAAATAATGGCACGGACGGTCATAATTATGGGATGAAGGGCTGAAATAATGGCACGGACTGTCATAATTATGGGATGAAGGGCTGAAATAATGGCACGGTCGGTCATAATCATGGGATGAAGGGCTGAAATAATGGCACGGATGGTCATAATCATGGGATGAAGGGCTGAAATAATGGCACGGATGGTCATAATTATGGGAGGAAGGGCTGAAATAATGGCACGGATGGTCATAATTATGGGAGGAAGGGCTGAAATAATGGCACGGTCGGTCATAATCATGGGATGAAGGGCTGAAATAATGGCACGGATGGTCATAATTATGGGAGGAAGGGCTGAAATAATGGCACGGATGGTCATAATTATGGGATGAAGGGCTGAAATAATGACACGGACGGTCATAATTATGGGATGAAGGGCTGAAATAATGGCACGGACTGTCATAATTATGGGATGAAGGGCTGAAATAATGGCACGGACGGCCAAAATTACTTCATTTCGTTATACTGTACTTGTACATGTGTAATTACAAATAAACTTGAATCTGAATAATTATGGGAGGAAGGGCTGAAATAATGGCACGGACGGTCATAATTATGGGATGAAGAGGTGAAATAATGGCACGGACGGTCATAATTATGGGATGAAGGGCTGAAATAATGGCACGGACGGTCATAATTATGGGATGAAGGGCTGAAATAATGGCACGGACGGCCATAATTATGGGATGAAGGGCTGAAATAATGGCACGGACGGTCATAATTATGGGATGAAGGGCTGAAATAATGGCACGGACGGTCATAATTATGGGATGAAGGGCTGAAATAATGGCACGGTCGGTCATAATTATGGGATGAAGGGCTGAAATAATGGCACGGACGGTCATAATTATGGGATGAAGGGCTGAAATAATGGCACGGTCGGTCATAATTATGGGATGAAGGGCTGAAATAATGGCACGGACGGTCATAATTATGGGATGAAGGGCTGAAATAATGGCACGGACTGTCATAATTATGGGATGAAGGGCTGAAATAATGGCACGGTCGGTCATAATCATGGGATGAAGGGCTGAAATAATGGCACGGATGGTCATAATCATGGGATGAAGGGCTGAAATAATGGCACGGATGGTCATAATTATGGGATGAAGGGCTGAAATAATGACACGGACGGTCATAATTATGGGATGAAGGGCTGAAATAATGGCACGGACTGTCATAATTATGGGATGAAGGGCTGAAATAATGGCACGGACGGCCAAAATTACTTCATTTCGTTATACTGTACTTGTACATGTGTAATTACAAATAAACTTGAATCTGAATAATTATGGGAGGAAGGGCTGAAATAATGGCACGGACGGTCATAATTATGGGATGAAGAGGTGAAATAATGACACGGACGGTCATAATTATGGGATGAAGGGCTGAAATAATGGCACGGACGGTCATAATTATGGGATGAAGGGCTGAAATAATGGCACGGACGGTCATAATTATGGGATGAAGGGCTGAAATAATGGCACGGACGGCCATAATTATGGGATGAAGGGCTGAAATAATGGCACGGACGGTCATAATTATGGGATGAAGGGCTGAAATAATGGCACGGACGGCCATAATTATGGGATGAAGGGCTGAAATAATGGCACGGACGGCCATAATTATGGGATGAAGGGCTGAAATAATGGCACGGACGGCCATAATTATGGGATGAAGGGCTGAAATAATGGCACGGACGGCCATAATTATGGGATGAAGGGCTGAAATAATGGCACGGACGGTCATAATTATGGGATGAAGGGCTGAAATAATGGCACGGACGGCCATAATTATGGGATGAAGGGCTGAAATAATGGCACGGACGGTCATAATTATGGGATGAAGGGCTGAAATAATGGCACGGACGGTCATAATTATGGGATGAAGGGCTGAAATAATGGCACGGTCGGTCATAATTATGGGATGAAGGGCTGAAATAATGGCACGGACGGTCATAATTATGGGATGAAGGGCTGAAATAATGGCACGGTCGGTCATAATTATGGGATGAAGGGCTGAAATAATGGCACGGACGGTCATAATTATGGGATGAAGGGCTGAAATAATGGCACGGACTGTCATAATTATGGGATGAAGGGCTGAAATAATGGCACGGTCGGTCATAATCATGGGATGAAGGGCTGAAATAATGGCACGGATGGTCATAATCATGGGATGAAGGGCTGAAATAATGGCACGGATGGTCATAATTATGGGAGGAAGGGCTGAAATAATGGCACGGATGGTCATAATTATGGGAGGAAGGGCTGAAATAATGGCACGGTCGGTCATAATCATGGGATGAAGGGCTGAAATAATGGCACGGATGGTCATAATTATGGGAGGAAGGGCTGAAATAATGGCACGGATGGTCATAATTATGGGATGAAGGGCTGAAATAATGACACGGACGGTCATAATTATGGGATGAAGGGCTGAAATAATGGCACGGACTGTCATAATTATGGGATGAAGGGCTGAAATAATGGCACGGACGGCCAAAATTACTTCATTTCGTTATACTGTACTTGTACATGTGTAATTACAAATAAACTTGAATCTGAATAATTATGGGAGGAAGGGCTGAAATAATGGCACGGACGGCCATAATTATGGGATGAAGGGCTGAAATAATGGCACGGACGGCCATAATTATGGGATGAAGGGCTGAAATAATGGCACGGACGGTCATAATTATGGGATGAAGGGCTGAAATAATGGCACGGACGGCCATAATTATGGGATGAAGGGCTGAAATAATGGCACGGACGGTCATAATTATGGGATGAAGGGCTGAAATAATGGCACGGACGGTCATAATTATGGGATGAAGGGCTGAAATAATGGCACGGTCGGTCATAATTATGGGATGAAGGGCTGAAATAATGGCACGGACGGTCATAATTATGGGATGAAGGGCTGAAATAATGGCACGGTCGGTCATAATTATGGGATGAAGGGCTGAAATAATGGCACGGACGGTCATAATTATGGGATGAAGGGCTGAAATAATGGCACGGACTGTCATAATTATGGGATGAAGGGCTGAAATAATGGCACGGTCGGTCATAATCATGGGATGAAGGGCTGAAATAATGGCACGGATGGTCATAATCATGGGATGAAGGGCTGAAATAATGGCACGGATGGTCATAATTATGGGAGGAAGGGCTGAAATAATGGCACGGTCGGTCATAATCATGGGATGAAGGGCTGAAATAATGGCACGGATGGTCATAATTATGGGAGGAAGGGCTGAAATAATGGCACGGATGGTCATAATTATGGGATGAAGGGCTGAAATAATGACACGGACGGTCATAATTATGGGATGAAGGGCTGAAATAATGGCACGGACTGTCATAATTATGGGATGAAGGGCTGAAATAATGGCACGGACGGCCAAAATTACTTCATTTCGTTATACTGTACTTGTACATGTGTAATTACAAATAAACTTGAATCTGAATAATTATGGGAGGAAGGGCTGAAATAATGGCACGGACGGTCATAATTATGGGATGAAGAGGTGAAATAATGGCACGGACGGTCATAATTATGGGATGAAGGGCTGAAATAATGGCACGGACGGCCATAATTATGGGATGAAGGGCTGAAATAATGGCACGGACGGTCATAATTATGGGATGAAGGGCTGAAATAATGGCACGGACGGTCATAATTATGGGATGAAGGGCTGAAATAATGGCACGGTCGGTCATAATTATGGGATGAAGGGCTGAAATAATGGCACGGACGGTCATAATTATGGGATGAAGAGGTGAAATAATGGCACGGACGGTCATAATTATGGGATGAAGGGCTGAAATAATGGCACGGACGGTCATAATTATGGGATGAAGGGCTGAAATAATGGCACGGACGGTCATAATTATGGGATGAAGGGCTGAAATAATGGCACGGTCGGTCATAATTATGGGATGAAGGGCTGAAATAATGGCACGGACGGTCATAATTATGGGATGAAGGGCTGAAATAATGGCACGGTCGGTCATAATTATGGGATGAAGGGCTGAAATAATGGCACGGACGGTCATAATTATGGGATGAAGGGCTGAAATAATGGCACGGACTGTCATAATTATGGGATGAAGGGCTGAAATAATGGCACGGTCGGTCATAATCATGGGATGAAGGGCTGAAATAATGGCACGGATGGTCATAATCATGGGATGAAGGGCTGAAATAATGGCACGGATGGTCATAATTATGGGATGAAGGGCTGAAATAATGACACGGACGGTCATAATTATGGGATGAAGGGCTGAAATAATGGCACGGACTGTCATAATTATGGGATGAAGGGCTGAAATAATGGCACGGACGGCCAAAATTACTTCATTTCGTTATACTGTACTTGTACATGTGTAATTACAAATAAACTTGAATCTGAATAATTATGGGAGGAAGGGCTGAAATAATGGCACGGACGGTCATAATTATGGGATGAAGAGGTGAAATAATGGCACGGACGGTCATAATTATGGGATGAAGGGCTGAAATAATGGCACGGACGGTCATAATTATGGGATGAAGAGGTGAAATAATGGCACGGACGGTCATAATTATGGGATGAAGGGCTGAAATAATGGCACGGATGGTCATAATCATGGGATGAAGGGCTGAAATAATGGAACGGATGGCCATAATTATGGGATGAAGGGCTGAAATAATGGTACAAACACTCAACAGTCATAAATACATCATGCATTTTACAGTATTCAAAGTACT
>JAWRVZ010000163.1:862500-880000 GCA_037043235.1 Rhodeus uyekii
GTATTGTTAAATAGTAGAATAAAGTTCAACTAAACTCACTGTTTTGCTTCCGTTACCTTTTTTTGTAGACCGTATGTTTTAGCATGCGCCTTATAATGCGGTGCACCTTATGTGTGGATTAAGTACAGAAATAGACCCACAATTGAGACTGAACCTTATAATCCAGTGCGCCTTATGATGTGGAAAATACGGTAATGACAGGATTTTCACATGCATTGTTTCCACTCTCATAGACGCTCCGCTGGTGCCTAAACCTGGGTATTCATGAGGTGACTGTATATGCGTTCAGCATTGAGAACTTCAAGCGTTCCAGAGAGGAGGTGGATGGGCTGATGGAGCTGGCCAGACAGAAGTTCAGCCGTCTGCTGACGGAGCAGTAAGTCACTCCTGCACAAGATCTGTTTTTCTATCGGTTAGATAAATAAAATTCCGTACAATGCATTTGCGATTTGTAGGGAGAATCTGGAGAAGCATGGTGTGTGTATTCGTGTGCTGGGAGACCTGACTCTACTGCCTGAAGATCTGCAGCAGGTTATTGCCAAAGCTGTGGTGTCAACGAGAGCGCACAACAGGTAAGCACTGCATGATACAAGGGGAAGCTTTCCTTACAACCTTTGACCTTTTAATCTACACATCTTCATCAAAATATATATCATTTACAGTCATTTATTCATTCGGCGGATGCTTTTATCCAAAGTGACTTGCATTGCATTCAAGAAACACATTGATATTCTAATCAGTTGCTTTCCCTGGGAATCGAACCCATGACCTTCACGTTGCACGCGCAACACTCTACTGTTGCCCAGCTGTACTCAATAAACACGCAGTCGGAGTTGCACAGGCGAGTTGACTTTAAGCTTGACGTCGACTAGTTGCTGATCATGAATTATAGAGAACAAAACAGGATAAGAAATCTTTGAGTGCACTTTCACGCTCCCTTTCCATCAGTTAAAATGAGAAATATATGCTCACTCTGAGAGAGATCCACAAGATATGTTTGATTATACCACCTGGATGCTCAGAGTTGATCGTGTTAATGCACATTTTAAACGGCTTATTGTAGATGTCAGTTAATCGCCGCTTTAAACTATTGTAACGCACACACATACAGACAGACAGGATCTCGAGCATCACGTGCAGGAGCGCAGTCTTCCTATGGTGTGTGTTTTATACATTTATGGGGTAATTGCATATGATCTCCACTAGAGGCAGCTTGGTTTTACAGCGGGGGTTACCGGGGGCAACGAGTGATTCACCCTTATTAAGCTGGGAGCAGCACGAGTTATGAGTGTTCAATAATAATAAATATGATCTTCTGATGCTATCCAACACACAACACGGGAAGAAACACTACACTTCTGTATTGTGTTTGCGTTATCTACGTTATCCCTCCTCCTCCGCACATGCCTCCATTAGCCGCTACTGTATCGTCTGTCTCGAAGGCAAGAACTCATAAATAAAACCATATTTTATTTTATATCACAGGAATTCTTATATTCTATCATTTTTTGTGTCTCTATAGCAATTCAAATGTTGTTAGCACTAATAAGGGAGTTTTTTAGAGGGCCGGAAAAAAAAAAGATTTGAGTTACGAGCTCGTCCTAGAACGGATTATTTTCGTATCTCAGGGTATTACTGAAATTCTTACTAGCTAAAACCTACAGCTTCACTATTAGCAGAGAGATGCCGTCAGATGGAATTAATTCCCTCTATCACTAATGTATGCATATAAATTTAATCTTTACTGCGCTACTTTATCTGTAACGAGCAGAAATCTATGAGAAATATAATGACCTAAAGATAAAAGAACTGATAAAATAAGCTGTTATGTGGGAGCAATAGCCTCGTGTGTCATAAAAGTGAGCAAGAAAAGCCGCGTTCAGGCTTATTTTATTGATGACAACGCTCTACTCAGTCACATAAATGTCAACTTAAGTTGTTCAACCTCTAACAAGTACAGATAAACTGTTTAGAGCATGATATGTATCCGATGCATTCGCTGAAGCGTCTCATGTTTGTTTATGCAGGTGTTTTCTGAACGTGTGCTTTGCGTACACCTCAAGACATGAAATCGCAAACGCTGTGAAGGAAATGGCATGGGGTGTAGAACAGGGCCTGATCAAATCCAGGTAAACTATGCTTCTTTTAATAAATAACAGCTGTTTTATTGCATGTAAAGTTGTGTTACTAATTGCTTTCTTCTCTGTGATTTTGTCAGCGATGTGTCTGAGCGGCTTCTCAGTGAGTGTCTGTACAGCAGTAATTCTCCAAACCCTGATCTGCTCATCCGTACGTCTGGAGAAGTGCGCCTTAGTGACTTCCTACTGTGGCAGGTAATGGAGATTCGCATTAGTCGATGCCTTGCCATACAAACGCAGAACTTGCACAAAGATACAATTACAGTGATTCTTTCCAGAGGTGTTTCTAGTAATGTTGAAAAATACATTTTACATTTATGCTTTTACCCAAAACGACTTGCATTGCATTCAAGAAACACATTGACATTCTAATCGGTTACAAGCGTCGCTCTCTACTGTTTGAGACACAGGAAAGAATGACCATATTTAAATGCTTTTACTGCTGGTCTGTTTTAAATTGACTTTACCTGTAGTATAGAGTCTTTCACAAGCTGCTCATGCAATAAAGAGCTGTTCGTTTTTGTTTCTTACAATGGATTGTAATGACCGTATTTTCCCACAGACGCAGATAATCCACACCCTCATATAACCCGCGGGGCTTGTGAAAAACAAAAAACAAAAAACCTTGGCATAACCCGCACCCTCATATAACCCGCACCCATAGATTGATGAACTTTGTGTTAGTTCACATTTCGAATTTCAAATGTTGCTTACATGACGTCAATTATCATAACTGTTCAGCTCGGTACACAGTGCCTGTGCGCAAAATTCACACAATAAGAAAACAAACACAAGTCAGAATCAGAAGAAAAAGAAAAAGCAGTGTCTCCCGCTGTGCAGCCGCTCGTCCCTTAAGCAGCGATTCTACAGGTGTTGATCATCGGATGAGATGAGAAGAGCCCGCCCCCATGCAGCACAGCCAATCACGTCTTCTTGCATGATTGACAGGTCAGACAGCCTATCAGTGCCAGCTGTCAGAGTGACAGTACAAGCGCCAGAGACAACAACCCTCACAAGAAAGAAAAACAGAAAGAAAATACAGCAAAAAAAAACTTAGGTCCTTAGAGACGTAACAAATATATTGAAATATTATTACGTGTAAAAAATGTGTGATATAGCCCAACACCCTTATATGACCCACACCCCCCCCGGCGGGATTTGTAAAATCTGGTATAACCCGCTGTTTCCTGTAGTTCAATCATTAGAGAGTGGCGCTTGCAACGCCAAGGTCATGGGTTCGATTCCCAGGGAAAGCAAGAACTGATTACAATGTCAATGTGTTTCTTGAATGCAATGAAAGTTGCTTTGAATAAAAGCGTCTGATAAATGCAGAAATTAAATGTGAACGGAATGTAAAAATGTTGTTGTAACTTATTGTTTATATCATTCTTTAACCGTCCAGATGAATCAAACAGAACTGCAAACAATTTTGGGCTTTTTATTCAAACATGTTTGACAGATTAGATGAGAATGTTTCCTTCGTCAATAGATAGAAAATACACATTACATGATTGCTGAAATATTATCAGAGGAAATGATTCTCAGGTCACATAAGGATTTCTTAGTATTATTTGACTATTTTTGGGGTCTAGCGTTGCCCTGGTTCTCTTTCCCAGTGATTATGAGCTGAGTAATTCCCATCACTGCTTCTTCAAAGGACATTTCCAATCCAAACGCTCCAACGGCAGCTGAACGTCTCACCGATATCTGCCTCTTGTCCGTTGTGCTTTAAGCTCATGTTGCTCTGAATATTTACCTTCCTCTGCAACTTTGAAGTGATGAATGTTCTTCATATTTCGGCCTTATCTTCTTCTCCACAGACCTCATATTCGTGTCTAGTGTTCCAGTCTGTCCTGTGGCCGGAATATTCCTTCTGGAATCTGTGTGAAGCTGTGCTGCAGTATCAGCTGAGTCACCGATCTCTCCAGGTAACGCCACAACGCTTTTATTAGTGATTTTATAGTTTATTTAGGTAACTGCTGCTTAGATGAAAAGGACTCATTCTCGTTCACACACATTTGTGAGAGAAATCTGGGTATTAATGATTCACCAATAACTGTAAAAACAATAAAATGTATTCAAAATGTAAGGCATGAAACAGAGTTTTGATAGTTTTTTTGTTCTCTACTGTGACGTATATCTATCTGTGTCTGAATGAAACGCCTTTATTTTCATCATGGGGAGTTGCAGTATTTATTTTATCTATCTATCTGTATGTCTATCATATCTATCCATCTATCCACCTTTCATCTGTATGTCTATCTATCATCCATCCATCCATCTGTCTCTCTGTCATATCTGTCTATTCATCCATCCATCTGTCTCTCTGTCATATCTGTCTATTCATCCATCCATCTGTCTGTCTGTCATATCTATCATCCATCCATCTGTCTCTCTCTGTCATATCTGTCATCCATCCATCCATCTGTCTCTCTGTCATATCTGTCTATTCATCCATCCATCTGTCTGTCTGTCATATCTATCATCCATCCATCTGTCTCTCTGTCATATCTGTCTATTCATCCATCCATCTGTCTGTCTGTCTGTCAGTCATATCTGTCTATTCATCCATCCATCTGTCTCTCTCTGTCATATCTGTCTATTCATCCATCCATCTGTCTCTCTCTGTCATATCTGTCATCCATCCATCTGTCTCTCTGTCATATCTGTCTATTCATCCATCCATCTGTCTGTCTGTCTGTCAGTCATATCTGTCTATTCATCCATCCATCTGTCTCTCTCTGTCATATCTGTCTATTCATCCATCCATCTGTCTCTCTGTCATATCTGTCTATTCATCCATCCATCTGTCTGTCTGTCTGTCAGTCATATCTGTCTATTCATCCATCCATCTGTCTGTCTGTCTGTCATATCTATCATCCATCCATCTGACTCTCTCTGTCATATCTGTCTATTCATCCATCCATCTGTCTGTCTGTCTGTCATATCTGTCATCCATCCATCTGTCTCTCTGTCATATCTGTCTATTCATCCATCCATCTGTCTGTCTGTCTGTCATATCTGTCATCCATCCATCTGTCTGTCAGTCATATCTGTCTATTCATCCATCCATCTGTCTGTCTGTCATATCTATCATCCATCCATCTGTCTCTCTGTCATATCTGTCTATTCATCCATCCATCTGTCTGTCTGTCTGTCAGTCATATCTGTCTATTCATCCATCCATCTGTCTGTCTGTCTGTCATATCTGTCATCCATCCATCTGTCTCTCTGTCATATCTGTCTATTCGTCCATCCATCTGTCTGTCTGTCTGTCAGTCATATCTGTCTATTCATCCATCCATCTGTCTGTCTGTCTGTCATATCTGTCATCCATCCATCTGTCTCTCTGTCATATCTGTCTATTCATCCATCCATCTGTCTGTCTGTCTGTCAGTCATATCTGTCTATTCATCCATCCATCTGTCTGTCTGTCTGTCATATCTGTCATCCATCCATCTGTCTCTCTGTCATATCTGTCTATTCATCCATCCATCTGTCTGTCTGTCTGTCAGTCATATCTGTCTATTCATCCATCCATCTGTCTGTCTGTCTGTCTGTCATATCTATCATCCATCCATCTGTCTCTCTGTCATATCTGTCTATTCATCCATCCATCTGTCTGTCTCTCTGTCATATCTGTCTATTCATCCATCCATCTGTCTGTCTGTCTGTCATATCTGTCTATTCATCCATCCATCTGTCTGTCTGTCTGTCATATCTATCATCCATCCATCTGTCTCTCTGTCATATCTGTCTATTCATCCATCCATCTGTCTGTCTGTCTGTCAGTCATATCTGTCTATTCATCCATCCATCTGTCTGTCTGTCTGTCTGTCATATCTATCATCCATCCATCTGTCTCTCTGTCATATCTGTCTATTCATCCATCCATCTGTCTGTCTGTCTGTCATATCTGTCTATTCATCCATCCATCTGTCTGTCTGTCTGTCATATCTGTCTATTCATCCATCCATCTGTCTGTCTGTCTGTCTGTCATATCTGTCTATTCATCCATCCATCTGTCTGTCTGTCTGTCATATCTGTCTATTCATCCATCCATCTGTCTGTCTGTCTGTCATATCTATCATCCATCCATCTGTCTCTCTGTCATATCTGTCTATTCATCCATCCATCTGTCTCTGTCATATCTGTCTATTCATCCATCTGTCTGTCTGTCTGTCTGTCTATATATCTATCCATCTATCCACCTTTCATCTGTATGTCTATCTTTCTATTTGTCTGTCATATCTATCTATCATCCATCCATTCATCTATCTGTCTGTCTGTCTTTCTATCTATCTATCTATCCGTCCATTCATCTATCTGTATGTCTATCATATCTATCCATCTATCCACCTTTCATCTGTATGTCTATCTTTCTATCTGCCTGTCATATCTATCCATCCGTCTCTCTGTCTGTCATATCTATCATCCATCCATCCATCTGTCTGTCATATCTATCCACCTATCATCTGTATGCCTATCTTTCTATCTGCCTGTCATATCTATCCATCCGTCTCTCTGTCTGTCATATCTATCATCCATCCATCCATCTGTCTGTCATATCTATCCATCCATCTATCTGTGTTTCTGTCATATCTATCTTTCCACCCATCGAATCATTTATCATCTGTATGTCTATGTGTCTTTCTATCTGTCTCTGTGTCTGTCATATCTATCCATCCAGTTGATCGTATGGTTGAAGAGATGTCGAGGGAGAAGTTATTCTGATTTACGATTACGCGGCACATGGTGTGCAAGGATAAATCATTCAAAATAAATACTACAGTATTTAATAAGAAATAACAATCGTCTACTTTAATTTGTCATGTGACCATATGGGTTTGCTGTAATATGTTTGCTGAGAGTGATGACAGGCTGCAAAGGAAACGCTCTGCAGAAAGCCCTCATGAGGACACGGTTTGGGCGTGTTTTATGATGAACGAGTAACCTCAGGCAGGCCAGGTTAATAACAAATTCATATGCATGTGTTGGGAATTGTGCAGACTTTCTTTTTCTTCACGAGAAGTTCTCCTGTGCATACCGATAAGAAACAATGCAATGGGATCTTATTGGTGAAAACTTGCTACGATTAAGACCTTTTTGACCAACATGAAGACACAGGATCTTGTATTACAGCACTTACCGTTGTTTCTTAATGCTTATGTTTTTGTATGAATGTTTCCCTAAGTGGTTTCCTGATGACCTCATTTTAGGAAGTTCAAAGCTTTATTTAAAGTTACGTAAAGATGCAAAACTCTTGCTGTGCGTTGGTGCTGATGCTGCACACGTGTTGTGTTGTAGAAAGCCCAGGATCTTCACGGAGAAGCCCAAGCGCTCCAGCAGATGGAAGCCGATCGCTCCTGTGTGTCCGAGCTCCTGGAGCGGCGTGGGAATGGGAAGCCCATGGATGCCCGGAGTCGACAGAACGCACTGCTGAACTACACCGCCGGCCGAGAAGAGCGAGTGCGCTGCTTTCTCAACGCCCTTCAGCTCAAGAGAGACACTTTCCTCGACAATTTAAGCAGCCAGGCTGTCCTGGCGTAGCACTGGACCTTTTTTTATTTAGTGATCTGTAAATACTTGACGTCTGGAAGGGTTTCTCACCCCGTTTTATGGGGCTGTGTATGTTTGTCGTTACAATAGAACTGATCTTAAATCTTCAAATAAATTCACTTTGATTGATGACCGTGGCTTTTTTTATGGACTAGAAAATACAACGCGCAAAATCAGATTGATCTCATGGTGGCTGTGATTCACTTCATTCATATATATATATATATATATATATATATATATAAATAAATGACTATATAAAATATCACAATGCCTTAAGAGCATCTATGTATTATGGCAGAGCAAAAATAGTGACTAAATTTATGTTCCAAAGAAAGCAATTTATTATTATTATATCATTATCTATCAGTCATCTATCTTCTGTCTATCTTTCCTATCTATCTATTCATCTATCTCTATCTCTCTCTCTATCCATCCATCCATCAGAGCGCTTTTTGCTTTCACATCTGATCCAAGTCACTCATTAAAATAGCCTTTGAAAACAATGTAAATGTGAGTATGTGTTAATAAAGATATGTCTAGCAGTTTCCCCACTGTATTCGCTTTATAAATGTCCGGTGTAACTCCGCTCTGTCTAGCAGGGGGCGCGCTCTGAGACCCGGCCGCGCGCATTGCGCGTTCTGAGACATGATCGGGGAATTCTAGCGCTGTTGCTTTAAGAGATAAGTGACGCCCCGCGATACGTCATCGCTCTCTTAGCCAATCGCTGGACGGCATATGCAAAATCTGGTTTAAACCGGTTTCTATCTTAAATTTCAATATAAAAACTTAATAAAACATATACAGCCGTTATTGTATTTTACACGAGACGTTGTGAGGCGTGCACGTTTCCGTTGCTCACGAGCATTTTATTTAGACTAATATTCAGATTTTTTGCCATTTTTTCGGGGTTTTTCTGCAGTCAAGATGCCCAAAAGAAAGGTAAGGATGCGCTATAATATTTTCTATTTTTGAGAAAAATCACGAATTTTATTATTTGCACACAAGCGTCTATATTTGTATATTTTTGACGCTGTTACGCGCTCGTGTGGTTGTTTTATAATGGCGGACAGTCGATTTCACATATTTACTGTTTGCCGCGAAAAAATGAGCAAAAAACCTCGACGTTTGGCAGAAAATAATCTGACGGTCTTTTTTTCTTTAAAAAATAACATGCTTAAAACAGCAAACGAACGTTATAATTAAATGATCATTCGAACTGAACGTTCTGTAAGAGTTCTAGATGACGTAAAAGGAGGGAAACTTGCGATTCCACTCGACAACTATTAATAGTTTCACTTCACATAACTAAGATATTATTAATTTTACACCGCGGGTGTAGGAATTTCAACAATAAGAGTCTTATTGGATTCGTGTCAGATTGTGAAGGTGTATATTTTCGCTCTTCAAGTCCATTTTATTAGGTATTATAGTGTTTTGGTGCGGTTTCAGTGGCTGCTGTCATTGTTGATGTGCACTACGCCTACTCGAAACGTCAAGCTGCCATCTTTACAGCACCTGTGTGTTTATCAGACGGCGCCTTGCCGCGCTTGGACTGTGTTAATGTATTTTTCAGCGCTTATGTCAGCGTTCAGTATGCTTTCGTGCGGGTTACAGTGTTTTCCACACGAAAACAAAGGCGCTGCACACGGAGAATCGCCCGTCTGGCGTTTAAAAGGCGCGTAGTGGTGCAGCCGAACAAAAGGAAGCCTCTCGCCCGCGCGCACTGACAGCCCGGATTTGAATTTGAATATGCGCGGGAAAACTGAGGCGAAATAAAGTCATCCGTTACGGAGAATATCCGTGGCTTATCGTCTGTGACGTAACGGCTCCTAACCGTCAAGCAGAACATGTTCGTGTATATACTTACATATTTAAATCAATATATATTTTTTTTCGATGTTTATAGCGATTTTTTTATTTTACAGAATGATGGTGAGAAGGCCGCCAAAGGCAAGGAGGAGGTTTGTCTATTTAAAAATATATTTATATAGTATTTGTAATATACATATATTTTCCCCATTATTTAATATATAAAAATTTAAACCAGGTTCATGAAGCTCAAACTATGCAAATCACTTATTTTCTTATTATTATTATTTTTTTTACATTCATTATTTTAATTTTAAGAAGTTTTTGCTATTTATAAATTATTTATACTATTATAATATATATTATATATTATTTATGCTATTTATTTATATATTTTTCCCGCTTATGTTTGATGAATAATGTTGATGTAGTCAGATAAATTTACTGTAATGGCTGATTCAATCTTTTATTTTTCTTCGGTGAAATATAATAAAATAAATTTGACATTGTTTTGAATGTTTAGTCATATGATTGATTGTATAATATTTTCCGCAGCCGACACGACGCTCCGCGAGGTTGTCTGCTGTAAGTATCATCTTTAGGATCTATTCATAGGAAATGCATCTGCCTAATTTCTCTTGGTCTGATTCATTTCTGAATTGATTTACAGAAACCAGCTCCTCCTAAAGCTGAGCCAAAGCCCAAAAAAGCCGCTGCCCCTAAAGTAAGGATGTAGTGTGTGTGTATGCGTATATACACCTACATACATACTCGCACACATTTATATATACATATGATCATTTAATAATTGTTTTTTGTTCCATTGATGACAACCAGTTAACCATCAAACCTCTGAGTTCAGTGTTTGTTATTATTTCTGCAATCATTTTGTTTGTCATTGGTCACACAGAAGGCAGCCAAAGGGAAGAAGGGCAACAACCCTGCTGAAAACGGAGATGCCAAGGCAGACCAGGTCTGTCCGAAAACTTATTTTGCTTGCAAATCTTTATTGTGAACCACCAACATCAACACAGATTACGCTTAAAAGAGAGAGAAATAAACAAGCCCCCCGAGTGCTTGTACTTCTGCTTTTCGTTCAATATATCTGCTCTAGCATAGATAACATGCCAACTAATTAATGGAGCGTTTAAGATAATTACTGAGCCAAATCGGTGTTCATGTGAGGTTTTTCTTTCTTTCTTTAGGCACAGAAGGTCGACGCTGCTGGTGATTCCAAATAAGAAGCTAATGAGTGTCTGATCCTTCTATGTACTTGGTGACTGTACAGTTTGAAATAACTATTTTTTACCAAGTTTTATATTAAGAATAACATTTATAGTTGACTTGCTTTTGATGTACTTGATTGATTTGACAGGAGTTACTATACTTCATTCATATCCATTTGTATCCCATTTTTTTGTAATCAAGCGTCAATATCTTGCCAAGACGGTTTGCCCTTGCTAAATCTGCCGGCGAAACGCAAGAATATCGTCCTTAAGTTTGTTTATTGCTTTTCTATCTTTCTTTCTTGGTTTTTTCTTTGGATTTTAAACACCAAACATTCTCAAAAGGCAGCTTAAGAGTGTTTCAAAAATGTTTTCAAGAGGGGTTTCACCTTATCGTTAGCATTTAAACGTAGAAATACTGTTCGTTTTTGTTTTTTAGTAAATTACAATGAAATTGTCACGAAAAAAAAAAGAATAAGGCAACAATGTTATATAAATTTACAATGTGAACCTTCAATTTCTTCTTTAGAGCTGTGTGTTCTGAACTTGTCTTTTTTTATTAAGTTATGTTCTGAAACAGTGGAAGGATATTCAGTGACTCTTAAAATGCTTTGTTTTAAATGGTTTTGAATAAAAAAACTGTCCAGAAATTATATATCATCTTTGTCATATTTTGCATGTGATGGTGTATATAAGAGAATACCTGATTTCATAAAAAGTGTGTCTGTAATAAACAATCAAGTAGTAATAAAATCCAGTTCTTATTAAAAGATCATCTTATTGTTGCATTTACTCTCAATTTCTCATCATGAGGACAGGAGAGCAAATAGGAAAACAGTAACACTGGTATTTTGCTGTAACAGTAATTGCTAGTTACTTGAGTAAAGTAATGATTACTTTTGAAACACACCTCGCCGCCAAAGCTACAGCGCCACAGCCGCTCACGGACCATTTTGATACCATTTGATCCGGGGGTTGGGGACCACTGCTTTACGAGTTACTTGAAACAGTAATTGATTCATTTTAATGTTCTGTTTCTAGTTACTTAAAGTAATTGGATTACTGTTACGTGAAAAAGTAATCGAATTACTTTTGCTACGTGAAAAAGTAATTGGATTACTTTTATTGTTTCGTGAAAAAGTAATCAGATTACTCTTATTGTTAAATGAAAAGGTAATCGAATTACTTTTATTGTTATGTGAAAAAGTAATTGGATTACTCATATTGTTACGTGAAAAAGTAATTGGATTACTTTTATTGTTATGTGAAAAAGTAATTGGATTACTCTCATTGTTAAGTGAAAAAGTAATCGGATTACTTTTATTGTCACATGAAAAAGTAATCGGATTATGCAACTAAAGTTACTTGCAATGTCTTTCCTTCAACACTGCAACTATTGCAAATTACATTGCATTTGGAGAATTTTAGGATTTTAGTAAATGCTTTCTAACAAGTAAATGTCAATCAAGTGCATTACAATATCACTTTACTCCCTTAAAAAGTAAAAAATTGTGTTACTTTTTACAAAAAGTAATGCATTACAGTACGTTTGCGTTACTCTTAAGAGCTGGGTTTGATTGTTTTTTGATTACAAAAAAGTTATATTTCTGGGCAAATGTGAAGCACTTTCACACCAAAATGTAAATAATAAGGTTGAAGGAAATGCAAATCAAGCTCAAATAAACCTTTCTGGGTCTCATAAGAAGAAACTTAAAAACCAAACATCTAAAGTCATTTCTGGTTGAAGTGAATCATCAAAGGTCAGAAACGAGTGCATGGGTCAATAAAGTGAGATTAAATGCATTCAAATATTTAGGTTTACATATTATTCTGATTTAGCATTTCATTTATTTGATTCATTTTGAGGAATACTGAGTCTGTTTTTGTGCGAGTGAGATTAGTAAATGCTCACAGTTATTCTAGATCTACAATAATCATCATGTTCACACACACACACACACACACTCACTCAAACAGCTCCTGATTTCTCTCATCATGAGGACAGGAAATGCGTCAGTAAATACATGAAAAACAACGTAACTTGTGTTACTTATTTAAAAAAAATGTAACTCAGAAATTTTGTTGTAACTGTAAAAGTAATGCGTTACTTTACTAGTTACTTGATTGATTCTGTAACTCAAGTTAGGCTCAGGGTTATTACCCAGTTATTATAATTAGTATAATATATACATAAGGAACAGGACTATAAAATAAATTGCTACACAGATTTGAGTAACAAGTTTACAGTCTATGTGAAGTTTAGGTTTAAAACCAGGGTTGTTGATTGTACATCAGTGTTATTCACTTATTTCCCACTGATTTTAAGGATAAATCGTGGGTAGATGTAAGGTGTTGTTGTAGTTACACCTGTTTCCCGCGAGATGACGCTGCCGTTTAAGAAATAATTCAAGCTGCAATTGATTCACTGTCCAGCAGGTGGCGGTATTTACAAAGAAATATGTCACTCGATTTTCTCAGGAGACAGTTTATGATCAAATAAACATTTAATTCTCCGGAACACCTGAATTTAAGAAACACAGTTGGTGTCAAAACGGTTTTCCTTCCTTTTCTGAGAATATATTCTTTGAGCGTGTGAACGAGTTCCCTGGAAAACGCACATATGGCCTACACATTCCTGGAGCCTAGTTACACCTAAAAGACATGTTGACAGCATTTTAAAGCCATTTTAGACAGGTATTTCCGGTTGAGACGAAAGATCTCATAGTAATTCTACACTGTCCTTCTTAAGAGGCAAACACACCTCAAAAGATGTGATCGTTAATGTACAGTTGTGGTACTCAAGGCTGGTCTTAAGAACAAGTCATGGTTTGGTCTCAGTCTCAGACTAAGAGGACTCAGGGTTTTCATTTGAAGAGCACAACTGCGAGGATATCAGTAAATTGTCTGACTTATTTGTTAATGTGATTTGATGTAAAACTCACTGCCTAAAATGCAATCAATCACTTATGTCTCACGTGATTGCCTTTGTTACTGTTGTGCTGGGTTCGAAGTCAATGCATGATTGTCTCAGAAATGCCCCAAACTAATACAAATGCCCACAAAATTCAAGATATGATTGCAAAAACGTACTTGTGTGAGATCTTGTTTTTTATATTATAACATTAGAAATAATGAAGCAATATCAGAAGAGTAAGAGTCTTTCATGAGGTTTTCATGAATATGAGCACAATTGCAAACGTGATATTTATTTCAAACAACTGTTCAATAAACAAGAAGTTAAAATGAAGTGACTTACATTTTAGACAATTTTTGAAGTTTTTGCTATTTCATCTAAATGTTTAGTTACTAAACGAATGCTTTCATTTAGTGTTTTGTCGTCAGCTAATAGCGGTTTCAGTTTTTATTTAAAAGTAGGCCTATCATTTTACAGTGGAGTTCACTTATCTCGAGTCACGGTTAACTCGCCAAACTCGGTTACCTTGAAGTGGAACCGCCAAACTCCCTATTTGCCTTAGTAGTTTCGATTCTTTAATGTCGATTCCTTAATGTCGCCGAACACTAATATCTCGAGCAAATATCTCGGTCAAAGTCGTCACTTCACATGGTTATCTCGTGAGTCATGAGCATACCTAGTTCACTGCGCATGCGCTGACGCTGAGTTCGCGTTGCACGTGGATCGCTTTACTCATTACTTTTGCTGTAAGCAAACATATACAGTGTATGTACATTTTTATAGCATGCTTATTGCTTCATCAAACAAATCGCCATATTGGGTGTTGGTTATCTCGCTAGACGGTTATCTCGACGCTTTTTTGCAACCCCCAAGGCCGTTGACATAACCGAACTCCACTGTATTTTGTATCATATTTCTATATTCAAATCGTTAACTAATTTTAACAATATTAATGCAGGTGTAATTGTAACTTCTGAGACTCTGCAACACAAAGATGAACTTTATTGCTAGTGATTTGATTGGTAGCAGCTCTATATAGTGTCTTCTTATCATAACTGTATTTATTGATTAAATATGAGACATCTCTCAGACAGTAGAGGATTTTAAGGAGAGCTGGTCTGCTCTTGGTTTAGGTGCTCTTGACTACAACGTTTATGAAAGAAAAAATAAAGTTCTTTAGCTGGAAACTTCACCTTAATCAGTGTTGAACGCTTATAGATGATCATGTAGCTTGTTGACAAAAAAAATCGAAAATGACCAACGGATTATCAACATTTGAGACATGAGTTATGGTTGGTTCACCTGTGCTACCTGAACTGTCTGATATATTATCTCTGTAAACAGACTAATTTTACTCCATAAACACTGAAGCAAGGTTACAGGATACATTCGTTGAAACCAAGAGCAAATATCCACGAAAACTAAAGCTAGAAGAGCATGTGATTGCCAAGTGAGTAAATCATGGTTTATTGACCAAACAATCGTATTCCGACATGTGGCTGTTTTCGAACGCGAACAACGTTCCAAAAACGTTCGAAGATAGTGTTGTGACGACACACTCGAGTTGTGACGAGTGAAACGTGCGAGATGTGTTCCAAATACACACACAATCATTCATCAGCACTGAGGGTCTGCTTGATCCGCTCAAAAACGCCCCCTGCTCGGTCTATAGGCGGACCGGTCCTCCTATATAATGAGGAGGAACAACGTGTGGCTTCAGTTTCCTGGCGCTCGCTCCTCACGGCGCTCCATACCATCAGGTAAGCACTACAGAAATAAACACAAGTTTCAGGTCAGTCGACCCCGTTTTTAAACCACTTTTTGATTCAATTTCCACATACTGTTACTGTGAGTATCTGTTGAAAATAATATGTGCTGATACTCGTGGTAAATAATGTATTCCTGGAAAACAAAATGCACATTTGATATAAGTGGAAGAAGTGAATGAATGGGTGTTTCAGATAATTCTTCTTTTTCCTTTTTCTTTTTTTTTCTTTAAAAAGGGGGTTCAAATCTTGGAATATTTTGAAGATGTGCTTTATAGGGTGAATTGGGACACTCCCCAGATCACCTCAATTGCAAAAAGTTTCCAATCACCTTGAATGAATCCATAAGTTTTATGATTATACATAACCCATTTAAAAAAAAATCTATTTTGAGGAAGTTTCTTAAAGTTCCTGCAAATAGAAAGTTTCAGCAAACTGCTGTTTTGTAAACCTCATTATGGATCTTCCTCATGCAATATTGTTGTTGGTCTGAGGTTTTTAACCACAACTGAGTGATTCATAATGGAAAAAGGGGACAATTTATTGATTTTAAAGAGATTGTATTGAATGCAGTTCAAATCCAGGTTGCTTGTGCAATATTTCACGATGGTTCACAATTGTAAAGTGGCCCGATAACATGTTAGAACAAGTTTTAATGGCATGTCCATTTGACCTAAACATAGCTTGCTATAATATCCACATTTTTTATTTGATCTTTGTTTATAGACAATATAAATGCATTGAAAGGGGTTTTGGATCAGTGTTGTCATTGGGATTTATATGAAATTTAGTCCTACAACAATGATTACTTTTTAATGTCAGTTCAAACAAATGTTTTCCTGCCATCAATGTTGGTGTGAATAGCAACCACTTGATTCACACTCTTGATATTCATGAATATTCAGAAGTCGCTCAGTTCCTGTCTGTTTCCAGTGATCCAATCACAAATGCTGAGCTGAAACGGCTTGACCTTTACACCTGGAATTTCAATGCATCTCTTTTTATAACTCATGACTTTCTCATTTCATAATTGCATAGATTTACTTCGTTGGTAAAATGCAAAAAAGTTAAATTTGTGTGATGAATGCGACGTAATTTTAGTGCCGTTTGTTTATTCACCGAACTGAGGATGTGCTTGATATGATCTTATTCATATCAGGCAAATTGTAGATGTTCTTGAGTTTTGTGCACGTAAATGTTTGCGCTCTCATGCAGTTATACTTGTGTGTTAACTCTTTCGCAGTGTATGATTGACGTGTTGCTCCCTGTATTTAGCACCATGAGATGATGTTAGATGATACTAAATGTTTTGAGGTCACTGCCATGCTCTCTTTCAACATCACCATGTGCATTTGCAACAAAATTGTGCTCACGCCACAAATGTGTGTTAAGATGAGGGCGGAGCTTGAGCTTTAGCAGGAATGGGAATGATGCTTATGGCCGGGAATCAGTCCGATTGGGCCATGATTTGGCCATGACACTCAAGCGAATGTAAAGCGAGTGAATGTCTGCTTTGGTCTCATTCAGAGAGAATGGAGGGGGAGGCCCCGCACTCGTTTCAGGCTTTGTTGAAGAGTGAAAGAGGGGAGGGAAGGGGTGATACCAGTGCTTGATGCACAAAAAAGCTTGAGGATTTCTCATTCAAATCCTTTACAGTTAGAAACTAATAGAAATACTAATTCAATTATCAGGAATTCTGGTCACATTTTGCCCCAAAATACACTGGTCAAAAACTCAAACAGTCAAATCACACATTAGATCTCAATTAATGAAATATTCGATTAGAAAATCCTTATTTATATACATTCTATAATTTAAGAACAAAAAGTATGTGGTCCAACAGTCAATAGAAACCAAAGTCATCAACGCACTGAGGACTGGATTCAAAATCATACCAGAAATCAATGGTTTTTTGTGTGGCTGAAAGCAAAAGAAGATTTTCAGTCCTTATTGACTTTCATAATATATATTTTGTTTCAGTCAGTGGGTCCCATTGACTGTTTGGTTAACCATATTCTTAAAAATATTATCTTTTTTGTTTAGCAGAAGAAAGAAACTCCGGTTAGGAACAATTTGAGGGATAGC
>JAWRVZ010000163.1:882500-1102500 GCA_037043235.1 Rhodeus uyekii
TGTCTACCACTGCCTTCCCACTTCTTACAAGTGGTTAATGTAGTTTCAGCTCCTTTTTATCTACTTGAATATCATATTTTGAGGCGTTAGTTTGCAGCCGTTAGCCTTTAAAACATCCAGTTTTTCAAAACTCGGATGAATTCGATTCATTGTTTTGTGAGTAATGGTGCCTTGCAGGCTTTGGATAGGTTTTCCTTCTGTTTCTTATTTGAGTCAGAGTAGGTCTGGTTCAAACCAGCACGTATTTTCAGACAACAGATTACTGTCACCCAGATGCGATTCTCTGAATTTGTTGGGGATTGTTGCCTGCGGCGTGAAGCGTTCCCTTGCTTTTGCATCAGCCATATTTGGTTTACGGCAAAACAAACTCTTTTTGTTGTTTCTTTAACCCTTATTTTGAACAAAAACCACTTCAAGGTTTAAATATTACAAATTTAAAGTAAAAAAAAAGTGCTTTCAAAATGGCAGAAAGAAGTCGTCCTTTGGTTCTCAGTACTTTGCATTAATTGACTCGTCCTCTCCGCTCTACAGTTCGCACTTCGACGTTGCACAACCTCCGGGAATATCGTTTCAGCCGTGTGGTGAACAAACAGCAGCGATGATCATCAGGCTCGGCAGATTGACTCCCGGATACTTCCGTCTCCTGCAGGTGGGTATTTGTTGAATCCTTGTAACTCGATTAAGACTGTGAAAGTGAATCTTTTGGGATTGCATGTATAAGTGGGTTATATCACGAGGAACCAAATTTTCCTCAATCTTTTGTTTATTGTACTGCGACAAAATACTGTAACTTTCAGAACCCAATTTCCTTCCAGTAAAAAATAAACAAAACGCATTTACTTAAACTAATCTACATAAATTGCTTGCTCTGACATCAGAGGCCCATCATTTACATGACTACCTATTCAGCATTAACCAAAAAATAAAATGAAGTATAATTTGACCTCTTTAAAATGCATGCATGTGTGACCCTTACATAACAACTAACAATGTTAGTTAGTTTGGGGTGTGTAAATGTCCATTGGAAAGATCAGACTGGTGCCGGTCTGGCTTTTACACCGCATTCCTCGTGGCTGAAAGCGACTGAAGTCTAATTATATGGACAATGACCGTGAAGGGCTGGATGAAGGCTGTGTACACATGGGAAACACCAGTTTAAATCATGAGCTCGGTGTAATTCGCACGACTCGGAGTATAAAAATAGCTCGAAAGCCACAGGGGGGAATGGTAGTAAACAAGCAAATATCTTGATTAATTGGTTTTGGCAGACAGAACATTATCAATCCTCCATCTTGAATTGCAAACGCAATACTTGGACGAATATCGATGTGTAGCAACACTATTAAACAGACATTTTCCATAGTGTTACGATAGTCCAGAGTATTTGTGCTTTTTCCAACAGTTGTTTCCATGTATTGAGCACATCAGATGAGCTAATCAAACACTTAAATCCTCCTATTGCCAATTTAATCACCTTTCCTTATTTTTCAACAGTTTTCAATGTGATTAAACTCAAGGCATTAAAAGCTGGCCCAAAAAAAATCTCATTAGGTAACCTTATTGAAAAGCCCTGCCTAATGATTGAATGCTTAATCTTTTTAATCATAAGCATCTTACTATTCTTAGACCCGTCTAAACCTGCTTGCTTTAATGAAGATTGGCGAGAGACTTGTTAATCTGTCTTAAGGTCATCACTTTAAGATTTACGGTAGTGTAAACATCGTTCAATGAACTGCTATAGACTCCAATTATCACAACAAATACTGTCATAATCATTTATGTCTGATTGTTAATTCTTATTCAATTAAAGCTACATTATGTAACTACATGCATCCTGCGGAAAAAACATTGTTTTGGTTGTGCTTCAGCTTTGCACGTCTGCGTGGTTGAATGTGGATTATTTTTGCTCTCGATCTCATTAAAAAGAGAGATTATACCCTTTCCAAAGTATTGATTTTGGTTTTGGGCTGTACTATAATAAGCTTTCATGCTTAAATGTCTTCCCAGTCTGTCAGAAACGCTCTGTTTAGTTCCTGTCTCTATGAAGCTCCTCCTCCTGAAAGCACACTGCGCTCTGATTGGTCGGCTGGATCGGTGTGTTGTGATTGGTCTTGTTTTGAAAATGTCCCGCCCCTTCCCATAACCACCAGTTTCAACACATGACTCACTCACTCAAGCCACGCCCCTTTATTCTGCGCATGAATTATTATAATGAGGAATATTGTGAGTGTTTGTTCCCGGAAGAAACTCGAGTCAATGGAGGCGTTTCAGGAGTTCAGAAACACTGATATAGGGAAGAACTGGAGCTTTGTAGAGCTTTTTCACGCTCAAACAACACAATTATGCACTTAAGGAAAGTTATATAGTGTAGCTTCAAGTTGGAGTTTTTTGCCATCATGTGCATTTAAATGCAAACAGGCAGACCGATGTTCTTCTCCTGATGTTACTTTATTGGCAAAAACTATTTAATGTTTCCATTTGGCCCAAACAAATGAGTAGGACATTGTGTTCCTTATGCATTTAGAGGACGATTGCCTTGTTAACAATCCTTTTTGTCTCTTCTGTTTGCAGAGGCAGGTAGCAGGAGAGGTTCAGGCCCCGGCGCACGACCGCTCCGTCAACCAGATCGCTATGATGCTGGCCATCATGGGCCTAAGCGTGTCCTACTACAGTGCCAAACAGATGACCGAGAAGGTTCACCATGAGCCCGCACAGTGAAGATATGTGCTTCTGGAGAATACGAAGCCACACTGAAGATCCAGTTGGATATTCAGATGTTAAAGATGTTCAGACTCTGTCACATCACACTTTTCTATAACTGTTGGATCTCCAGGGATCACACACCCTGTTTAGGGGCTTCTGTTTAGGGGTTATCTGGGTTTAGTTTCGCTCTCAATGGTGTCTGGAAGGGGTTGATTGCTGTGGCCTGAGTTTCGATAGCTGCCGTGGTACATGCATCAAAGAGTCAGTCAATTCTGCTGTAGGTTTACGGGGGAAAAAACTCTGAGCCATAATGTTTTTAAAGGGAAGGACCTCTGCATTTGAGATGTACCAAGCAACTATTGAAAGCTGGTTTTATTTCAGAATCCCCCTAAAAGATGCTGTTGAAGAATATCAGAGACTTAAGGACTTATAATACAGGGACAGCTCAATAATACTACACTCGTTTTAGACACTTTAGGAAATGTATGCAGTACTACAGACTATTTGAGGACCTTTAAGTTACTTGTTCCTTTCACTATAACGAATAATGTCTTCATATCATCTTGTTTGTCCTAACAAATGGCTTCAATCTTTAGACGTTAAAGCTGACTTTCTATGTGCAATAGCATGAGCTTGAAGCCAATTTTTTTTTTTATAGAAACCAATTAATATGTTGTTTCTAATACTTTGTATGATAATGTGATGATGATGAATGTACTGTATGTTAGATTTTTAAGACACAATGATCACATAAAGCTGTGAATAATTTGGACACGAACATGGAAAGCGAGTTATGACTCTAGATGGTTTAGAAGAATGTGGTTATAAAATAAGTTCTCGGAAATTGTCCGATTCATTGCCGTTGATAATCTCATTCTTGCTGAGTCGAGTTCTACACCGAAACCATATGGCAGGTTTTTCTGTCGACAGAAGCGTGCTGTTGAACAGGAAGTGGGTATAGCCTCAAGCAACAACTTCCTCTATCTGCACGCAATATTTGTCTGCCAGTCTGCCTGTTGCTTGTGGCTTGATGTCTGACCCACTTATCAAATTCAATAGCCAGGATTTGAACAAAATGACATGAGGTGCATCTGTATCACTACTCTAAAATGCTAAGCAATTTAGGCCTGAATCATACTTGTAGAAGTACAGGGATGCACGATTTATTTAGCTTTAAGTTATTGTGCTTTGTTGGGTCTAAGCGCAATTTATAAGCATTCTCAATGTTTTTAAAGGGATTGCTATTGTTCCGTTAACACCTTTCTTTCTAAATAAGGTAAATTGTTTATATCGAGATGTCCAAGTAATATATCTAATTTAATGTGTTTGCAGAATATATACACTTCTGCATTAAAGAGGATCTATTATGCCCTTCTACAAAGTCTTGATTTTGTTTTCAGGCTCTACTAAAACAGGTTTTCATGCTTGAATGTTAAAAAAACACCTTGTTTTTCCATATTCTCCGGCTCGTCGCTTCCCAGTCTGTCAGAAATGCTCAGTTTAGTTCCTGTCTCTATGAAGCCCCTCCTCCTGAAAAGCACAGTGTGCTCTGATCGGTCGGCTGGATTGGTGTGTTGTGATTGGTTGTGTTTGGGAAATGCCCCGCCCCCTTCCCATAACCGACAGTTTCAACACACGACTAACTAACTCAAGCCCCGCCCCTTTATTCTGCGCATTAATTATTATAATGAGGAATATTGGCTGCATCTGAAATAGTAATTACTTTTTGAACCGCTAGAAAAGTATATTCTATATGGTATGAATGTAATCCGGTCATTCGACATTCGTCAAGTAGTCATTGCCATCGTCAGTTGCGTAGCTTCACTGCCATTCACAAATCCTGCCCCATGGCCTGATGGGATAGTAAAGTGTCCATCAGATCCACACTTCAGAATCTTGCCGTAAGTAGTAGCTCATCCAGGTACGTTTTGCCTCTTTTATGAGTATTGTGAATTTGGACACACTACTTCTGTCACATACGGTTTTTAGTTTACTACATAGTAGGGAAGAATGAGATTTCAGATTCTGCCATTGTGACGTAATGAAGAAATCTCAAGACTACAATGAAGGCGTGCGTTTCAGCGAGTTCAGAAACAGAGACACTGATATGGAGAAGAACTGGAGCTTTTTCGTGCTCAAACAACAACATTACACACTAAAGGGGAAAGAAGCTTAATAGCGCAATATGATGAACTGCATCCAAAATACCAACTACCAACAAATGTTCATTTGACGCCATGATCTTCCCATTATTACCAAGCAGTTGATGCACATGGCTGTCTGGATGGGGAGCGGATGTGTTGTTCAGCGTTCGCTCGGATGCTCCGGGCAGATGTGATGTCCTGTGACAGGCTGAGGCCGCATTGCGTGACACGTGTTATTCCGCCTATCGCCTTTAGCTCCTCCCCTTTCCGCTCTGCTCTCTGGGCAAAATTGCCCCCAAAAAAACTGTTCAGACATGCTAGCTTAGGACATGAACCTCAACACGCTCGTCCCATTGGCTGTCCAGTGATGCATCATGGTGTCTTTGCAGTTTAACAAAGGGATGGGGTCACGTTGGCGGCTGCGTAACGCACATGGTTGCTATATAAAACATGCTCAAAAGGGATGGATAAAGAAATACCTCAACATGAGGTAGCAGAGGCCTTTTCTGTTGGTGATTTATAAGCGTTAGAAGCACTTTTGGACTTTGAGATATGATGAGACTGATATTGTCAGTTTGGTTGATTGCTTTGTATGAACGAATTACTTTGAAGTGTGGATTGAACCACAGATGTGATGCTTTCTGTACAGACCATTATTGACTTGTTTTGTTGCTCATGTAATATGTTTCACTAAATTAATTTCAATCATATATCTTATTGCAGTTGTTGATTTCACACATTTGTCTGGTCTTTTTTTCTTGTAAACCGCAGGGAAAAAACAATGCTAAATATAAATAATAAAATGCAACTTAGTTAGGAAACCAAATAAATGGACAAGAATGCTTCCCATATACAATACCATTCAAAAGTGTGTGGTTAGTAAGAATGGTTTGTTTTTTTATTTGAAAGAAATTAATACTCTTACTCAGCAAGGATGCTTTACTGTCACTTTTGACCAATTTAAAGACATTTATAATGTTACAAAATATTTTTTATTTTAAATAGATGATGTTCATATGAATGTTTATTCATCAAAGAAAACTGAAAAACTGTATCACAGTTTCTACCAAAAATACGAAGCAGCTGCACAACCGTTTTCAACATTAATAATAATAATAAATCATCCTATCAGAATGATTTGTGGAGGATCACGTGACACTGAAGACTGGAGTAATGATGCTGAAAATACAACTTTAATCACAGGAATAAATCACACTTTACTATATATTCACATAGAAAACAGCTGTTTTACACTGATATAATATTACACTGTTTTACTGTATTTATCATCTAATAAATTCAGCTTTAATCACAGGAATAAATGACACTTTACTATATATTCACATAGAAAACAGCTGTTTTACACTGATATAATATTACACTGTTTTACTGTATTTATCATCTAATAAATTCAGCTTTAATCACAGGAATAAATGACACTTTACTATATATTCATATAGAAAACAGCTGTTTTACACTGATATAATATTACTCTGTTTTACTTTAATCACATGAATAAATGACACTTTCACAAAGAAAACAGTTAATCTAAATAGTGATAATATTTCACAATATTTTGATGTTTTCTGCTGAAATAAATGCATCCTTTGTGAGTATAAGAGACTTCTTAAAACATTAGGAATCTTATTGATCCCAAACCTTTGAACAGCAGTGCATTTTGTTATCAAGGGTCATGAAGGTCATCTATCAAAGGTCATTTAATCAAAATCTACATTGTGAATTTAAATCTGTGTTTTTGAGAACCAGTGATCTCAATCACATCTTGCTAAAAGCATAAACTTAAATCATGTCATTAAATCTTCAGGCACTTGTTGTGTTGTATATCCACACACACACACACACACACACACACACACACACACACACACACACACACACACACACACACACACACACACACACACACACACACACACACACACACACACACACACACACACACACACACACACACACACACACACACACACACACACACACACACACACACACACACACACACACACACACACACACACACACACACACACACACACACACACACATCTCTGTTCTTATCCCACAACAAGCACACACACATTGGCAGGGTGTTTGACGTGACGGTTCCCGTGCCGGTCTGTGTTGAGATGCAGTCTGATGTTCTGTCTGGACCGTGACAAAGATCGCTGTGTGTCGCAGCATCTCTGCTCTGTCAGGCAATACGCCGTCATGTTGTCATCCGTGTGTTTCTCCTTCTCTCTCTCTCTTCAGGGTCTGTATGAGGCAGTTTATCACTCCATCAGTGCTGGATTATTCTGCCTATAAACTTGTCTTCTGCTCATTTCCTGTTGTTTTGATCTGATATGCAGCAGAGGCTAAAAGTGACGTACGGCCTTCAAACCTTTAGCTCAATATTATTTAAGACTTAGTTGTGGGTGGAGTCGCTTGTTTTATTTGTGATAACACAATGAAACATGTCAAATGATACTGATATCATTTTGAATAAACCATCAAAATATGAAGAAAATACATTAAAATACAAATACATGTATTTAATATTTGTTAAATATCTTAAATATCAGAAAAAAGAAAATACTAAGCTTGGTTAAGGTCTGACAAAATTATTTGGCAAAAAAGGCAAACTACAACTTCATGTTTAATTTTACTTTGTCAAAAAAAAAACATAGATGAAAAATGCACTGAAAAAAACGACATAATGTTTGGCCAGACTGTCATTCAGAGAAATGATGAACATGCAAAAACAAGAGAGAACCAATGAATTATTAATAACAGATTATGTGGAAGTCAATACATGAGCTTTTTGCTTTTCTGTGCATTGTTTTTTGATTTTGCAATGTTGTCCACCAATATCTTGATGGTTTAATCAAACTTCTTGGGTAATTAATAACAAATATTCCCCTACTGTATTTGACAAAAAGCCAGAGAAATTCAACATAAACACACTCACGCACTCACGCACTCACACACACACACACACACACACACACACACACACACACACACACACACACACACACACACACACACACACACACACACACACACACACACACACACACACACACACACACACACACACACACACACACACACACACACACACACACACACACACACACACACACACACACACACACACACACACACATATATATATTATATATATATACATTTATATATATTATATATTATATTATATATATATACATTTATATATATTTATTTATATTTATTTATTTATATTTATTTATTTTTATTACTTTTACACTGTAATTTTTAATTGAAAATAATCTATAGAAAAATTTATTACAAAAATATGAACACAAAAAAGAAAATTGTTTTAGATGTTAAAGTTTCTAAAATCACAAATACCTCTTTTGTTCCCCTTTCTCCAAACATCTCACGCAAAGAGAGTTTCTCGAACAAACATGGATATGTCTTTAACAGTTTAATTTGTCATATTTTAGTAAAGTTTCTGCTACACAGTCTCTCGCTGCTCAGATTTACCTCAGATCCCGGTACAAACTCACATTTCTCATCAAATTATTTCAAGATCAAATGATGCATTTATTTCCAACTCTATATTGAATCCTTTGAATTCTGAGATGTAAACATTAAATGATTCACTCATAATCAGTTATAGCTGTATTTATCAGCGCACTTTCAGTAAACCGTCCCTCTGCAGTAGTTGCTGTACTAAAACCGCATGTATTTTAGGAAAATACCCTTTAAAGGCAAAATCGTTCCTGTGTGACGAGCTGCGGGTCTGTGGCCAGTTTGGGGAATGCAGCTTTGGAGAGCAGATTAGATGCAGCGTTTGAGCCCTGTTGTAAAATTGAGAAGTTGAAAATGATGACTCATGTAAATGAGGATAACATAATCATATCATTTTTTTCATCAGCTTATCTTAATCTGAAGATATGTAAATTACTCTCTCGCATCTGTTTGCACGTTCTTTTGTTCTCTGAAAACATGCAGGTTGGATTTTAACCAGTCAAAAGGAAACTTTAATGACTTTTAAAATAATATCTTGAGGATACGGTTCTGAAGTTTGGGGTCAGTAAGAATATTTAGTAAGGTGTGTTCTTTCCACCAAAGCTGCTTTTATTTGATCAAAAACGTGGTAAAGCCGTGAAATATAATCAAGTGTTTTCTATTTTACGAAAGTTAAACTATAATGTATTCCTGAGATTAAAGTTGTATTTTCAGCATCATTACTCCAATCTTCAGTGTCACATGATCCTTACAAATAATTCTGATATGATGATTTGATGCTCAAGAAACATTTATGATTATTATCAATGTTGAAAAACTCAGAACAGCATTTGAAATGGAAATATTTTGTAATATTATTATCTTTTGTTCAATTTAAGGCACAGTCACACACACACTCACACCCCCCCCCCCCCCCCCACACACACACACTCACACCCCCACTCATACACACACACACACACTCACTCACAGACACACACTTACAATCACAATCACACTCACACACACACACACACACACTCACAGACACACTCACAGACACACACTTACAATCACAATCACAATCACACTCACACTCACACTCACACTCACACACACTCTCTCTCTCACACACACACACACACACACACACACACACACACACACACACACACACACACACACACACACACACACACACACACACACACACACACACACACACACACACACACACACACACACACACACACACACTCACAGACACACTCACAGACACACACTTACAATCACAATCACACTCACACTCACACACACTCTCTCTCACACACACACTCACACACACACACACACACACACACACACACACACACACACACACACACACACACACACACGCACGCACGCACACACACACACACACACACACACACACACACACACACACACACACACACACACACACACACACACACACACACACACACACACACACAGAGAGAGAGAGACACACACACTTCATTTTTCCCACAAGTGGTTATTGGTGAAGAGCTTGACTTCATCTGCAAACGAGAGCATCTTTGTCGTGGAGCAGCTTGAGATCAGCTCGTATTTAATCACAGGAAGCAACAAAACAACAAAAGCTTGATTCACGGTGCAAATTCATAGAGTTTGCACAGAAGCATTTAAAACCTGAGAGATACATGACCAAACGAAATGCTCATTCAGTATTCTTCATATCATTCTCTCAGAGGCAAGCAGAGCCCTTCATTGAACCTTGAATGCAGTTGTGTTTTGCTCAAAGGTAACCTCAAAGCTCTCACACTGCGCTATTGAAAGATCAGCCCATTAAACCCTGAGTGACGGACAGAGCGCTGGATCATTTCAGGGAACAGGTGGAAACACAGGGGCCTGGCATGTGGAGAGACGGCCAAAGTGCTTTTGACCCTCTATGCCATCCACTGCCACTCTGCCCGATTGGTCAGCAGATCTGACCGAATAGCTCTGAATAGGATGAGATGAAGATTTTGTGTGAGACTCATCATAGTGACAACAGCTCAATGTGGCAAGTGCTCTGTGATTGGCCGGCTCACGTCACATGATCGAGTTACATAAAATCTACATGAATCTGTCCTACATTCGGATGCAAACAAACCTTCCCTTATTTAAGTTGATGCATTCAGCAGATGACTTACAATGCATTTAAATTGTTTACGTTTATAACAAAATATTTGTAAAAATACAAGACATATTTATAAAGCCGTTTTACAGGCGTATTTCTGTGGCCTCTGAATGATGATCAAAACTGATCAAAGCTTTTTGGCAAGAAAAATGACTTTTTGCTGTGAAATCTTTACTGATTTTCATAAAGAAAACATTAGATTGACTTATTGTCAGTCATATTTCAAGATGAACACTTACTGGACTGAATCTTTTACTTTTTAATTTTTTATTTCATGTTCAAATATGATTCATCGGTCTTTAGAGGAACATTTATTTTTTCGTCTTTCAATCATATGTTTTGAAACTACAGCGTTTTGATCATAAACTAAGCATATTAATATCATCTTTCTAAGATATATTATTGGCAGTTAGCGACGACTGATATTTATATGCATTTTATTAAATCTCATTGATTTACATAACAAGCTATCAGAAGTTAACATTTTCATTTTTGTCCATATAAATATCAGCATCTGCATCAAACTGCATATATTTTTACTCAATTTGGGCCTCTAAATAAAGCCGAGGTGTATTTTCTCACAATATCATACGATATGAGCCTATGACACACACACACACACACACACACATGCCTTTTCTGTCAGGCTTTTCACACTAAAAAAAGGAAACTGTTCTAGAAGGTTTTCACTCAGAAATTGCTTGTAAATTTCACAAATATTTACAAAGAAACTACATTAAATAATAAATCAAATATCTAGAAAATAAATACTTTGAATTAAACAAGAAATTGTGAAGACATTCAGAAAGACTGAAACACTTTCTTGTTGAACTTACTCTAATTTTTTGTTATATTTACAACTTTGAAAAAGTTACTGTTTAGTTTTTATATTCTCTTGAAACTTATATCAGGTTGTGTAACGCATCCTTCCTGAATAACTCCATGTCCCTCTATAGGGGCCGTTTTTGTTGCAGTTTCAGTGCCACATGATATTTTGGTTACTTAATCTGTGCACGTGTGACCCAGAGGCCCATTTAAACAAGATACAGCTATAACTGTGGCTGGCAAGTAAGAGTGAATATGTGTGTGAGTGTGTTTCACGGGACACATGGAGCTGCCAGCTCTTCTCACTGGAGGCTTCGAGTCAGAAGTGAGTTCAAACATGCAGGAAAACCTGCTGAAAAACATAAAGTGCAGCCAGTTTGAACCAGTTACCACGAGCGGTGGAGACGGGTGGGGGCAATACAAACAGAATCAGATCTCAGATGGAGAAACACGCTGGAGTTTCAGAGATGTGTCTTTGAGAAGCTTTAGCCTGTTGTGCTGAACTGCATTTTAGCAGGAGATCATCAAAATGCATCGAGTTCCTCTTGTTTAACTGCAAAGTCACGAGTTTGATCGGCAGGGAGTAAATATACAGATCAAATGCATATCTTGAATGTATTCTGAATCACTTTAAATAAACACATGCCAATAACGTAAAGTACACTGAAACGTTTCTTACATATTCAACAAGGATGCATTAAAATTATGAAAAGTTACATTTATAATGCTGTAAAAGATTTCTATGGCAGATAAATGATGCACTTTTGATCTTTCTCCTCATTCAGGAATACTGGAACAAAATGTATTATGTTTCCCACTAAAATATGAAGCAGCACAACTGTTTTCAACATTCAGAATAATCAGAAATGTTTTTTGATCATCAGAATGATTTGTGAAGGATCATGTGACACTGAAGACTGGAGTAATGATGCTGAAAATACAACTTTAATCACAGGAATAAATCACACTTTACTATATATTCACATAGAAAACAGCTGTTTTACACTGATATAATATTACACTGTTTTACTGTATTAATCATCTAATAAATTCAGCTTTAATCGCAGGAATAAATGACACTTTACTATATATTCACATAGAAAACAGCTGTTTTACACTGATATAATATTACACTGTTTTACTGTATTTATCATCTAATAAATTCAGCTTTAATCACAGGAATAAATGACACTTTACTATATATTCACATAGAAAACAGCTGTTTTACACTGATATAATATTACACTGTTTTACTGTATTTATCATCTAATAAATTCAGCTTTAATCACAGGAATAAATGACACTTTACTATATATTCACGAAGAATACTTACGTACTAAACTACAAGTTTACTAAGAATGTACTGCAATTTGTACTTTTGTATACTAAAAAATGTGCTACAAGTATTAAATTAGTAAACTACCAGTATACTTATATAGTAGTATACTTTCAGAACAAAGTGTGTAGTACATATTTATATATTCACCTAAAACGTCACTCTGTGTCAGGATGTTTGCTATCAGTAACTTATTTTTACTCCAAGAACAAAAAAGACCTTCGCTGCGAGTAAATCAGGGTCTATGCAGAGATTCAGGCTTTGGTTTGTTTGCAGAGACTGTAAATGAACACTTTTCAATTGCTAGTTCATTTCAGAAATAATAACTGAAATAATTAATTGTAAATGTGCTCTTGTAATCTTTTTTAAAACTTTGAAAATCAGCTTTTACAATGTGTTCAAAATATAACAAGCAGAATAAATGCATAAACAGCAGAAGAAATCGGATTTATCAGTCATTGCACTCATAGCTTTTGACATCAAAAACAAAAGGCATACGTTTTTCCTCTTGCTCATCCCTTTTCAAAAATTGACACACCTATTCTTTTGGTTTGTTTCATCAATGCATGATTATATGGTTTGATGCATTTAATTATTTTGTATTTAGCATTGCTGTCATGTTAGAACACACAGACACAGTTTGATCATTTAAGAAGCAAAACAAATGAAGTTATATGAAGAAATACTTGAAAGTCCCAGAGCAGGAATGCAGAGACGCTGCCAGCTGAACATTTGGAGGGAGGAGAGAGAGCCTGAGGTTAAAGGTCACAGTCGCAGTACATGCATGATGGTGTATGTCCTTGTGTGACTGCTCATGTCTATATATATATATTCAACACACATACACACATACATTTAGATGTGCATGTGTGATCTGTGTTTGACAAGAAGAAATCTTTTCTTTCCTGCTGTTGAGTAACAGTGTTAATGGATGGACGGGGAAGTGATTTCATAATGGGTGGAACAATATGTATTGCTCATATAGTTATAATTGAGAAAACATCACATCTTGTTCTTTACCCAAATTAAATAGGCATCCAAACAATATGTGATGGACTGGAAATAAAACGAAATGGCAAGAGAGTTGCTGTTCTGGTTAAATGTGTGATTTTATTAATACTCAATATTTATCCAGAGTAAAAATCTTTTGAATCTCAAGCAAATGTCATCAAAAATATAATCTTTTCAGATGGAAACTGTTCAGTAAACGCACAAGACGGATGCCTCTTTGAAAGTGGTCTTTCTTCAAATGCCTTTTATTGCAACATTAAATATTATGCATGATATAAATGATCCATATAGTTATTTGACTTTTGAAAGAGCATTAAAATCTTTGTAATGCATCCACAAATTTCAATCGTCACTCATAATTTCAGTGAAGTTCCTGCAACATAAACGTCTGTTTTTATGACAAACCCTTAAAAAGTTCTTCCTCAGGTTAAAGGTCATGGATGGAGTGAGTCGCCCCTGAACAAACAGTGAGTTTATTTTCAGGTATGCACAAACAGATGTTTTTATGTGAAGCGATTTAGGGCTTAAATTGCAATCAAAATGATTTAAGTTTGATGAGCTCGATTTGAGCCACAGTTGATCTATTGTTGTTTGTGTAATCAGGCGGTTGTTTGTGTGACTCTTTGATATTAGATTTCTCTCATTCATAAAATAAGTAAGCTTGACCAGAGCTCTTGTGGTGGAGAGGAATATATTGAAGGTAGGGATGTAACGCAGTTCTTCAGCAACAATATTACGTGTCGACCTTCAAATTAATCTTAAACAGAGAGAAATGCAAACTGAGAAATGCTGTTTCTTTGTCATTCACACCCATCAGTTTCTATGGGTCGCTTATTCAGACGTTTACAGACACAGATAAGAGTTGATTGCATCAGTCACAATGCAAATGCATCTTTAACTATGAACTGTTTTTGTGAAAAATATCATGAAAGCATTTTTGCAATTCGTCACACATACATCCACACATAGTACATGCAGTGGAGATTTCATTTGACTCTGTACATTGAATAAAGAAAAACCGATCAATGGAAAATGTAAATTAAGATCAATGGAAGCCTTTTGCTTTTGCGATATCTTCCTTAATCTTGAAAATGAACCATGCAGTTCATCAGCAGTGTTATAGCTCCATTTGTTTTGATTAAAAGAGCAGACTTCAGATGTTTTGAATATGAGTTTCACTGCTGAATCACTTTCATCTGGAAGCGGAGCTGCGGTTGGTTGTACAGGTACATGTGTGGACGTTCATTCAATCTCAGGGAGGGTCAGAGTGTTTGGATTCTCGTAGGGTCATATTGTTTTTGCAAAGTGCTATTTAGAGCGGGAACATGCTGTACCGCCGACATGCTGATACACATGTGTATATATAAACATATATAAACCACGTGAACTGAAACGCAGGATGCATATGGTGTCAGTGTCATTCAGAGATGAAGAAAGAGAGGACAAGTAAGGAAAATAGGTCAGTAAAGCCGTGATATAATGTCATAACACTCAACACTTAAAGTACAGGTGATGGGAGATGATACTCAGACCATAAAAACAGTCATCTGTCGCATCTTATCCCTGTGCTTCTGCCAGATGCATGCTGTGCGAGCATCTGTGCTGCCGATCACGATGCTCAGAACTCGCACACGTGTTGATGACCATGTGTAACCTTCAGAGATCGCATAAAAATACTTGGCAAAACGTTATGGTATTAAATTTGCTTCTGGAAATTTTACCATGGTAATACAGAAGATCTGGTTTAATTGCCTCTGTTAAGCTGCGAAATGGATATGGTTGAATTTATTTTGTATTTCTAGAAGAGAAAGACTTTAAATTTCTTCAACATTTAGGAGTGTATAACCAGGGCTAGTTGTCACACAGTGGTGTGTGAGTAACTATAAGGCCTGTAATTTGTGCAGTTGCACAAAAAAAGTTTGTTTTAAGTGATTTTGGGCTGGTATTTTAGTTTTTTGGAATGCAATTTCATGCAGTTTATTGATTGTAATTTATGTTAGTCAAAAAATGGTTGATATTTCTATGTTCCCTTGACAGGGAATGTTTTAACAATGTTCTCAAAATGTCAATTAAAACTTTATACATTGTTAATGGAAATTGTGAATTGTCATGCAACATTTTTTTTAATGTTTTTGATTGTTCAAACAGTGAACATTTCCTATGTCAGCAAAGGGGAATTTTCCCTTAACATTTGCATAACCAATCGTTTTTTTTATTTATTCTTTATATTTAAAAACATTCAGGGCTTTGACATTTTGGTTTCAGTTTTGTCGTTTTGAACGTTCAGATAACATTCAATAAATAATGTTTTCATAACTTATCTTAGAAAAACGTTCTTTAAACATATTTTTGTTAGTTGGGTTATTGTTTTACAGTTTACATTTTTCTCAAAAGAGAAAGACTTTAATGTTCCATTGTGACATGTGACATGTCTTTAATTTTTTCTTTTAAATTTGAAACAAAGAACACATTGACAAGCTCAAAAATACAAACATAAATCAACATATTTCTTGAAAAACAAAAAGAAAGATGCATTCTATGAGATTTTGCATTCTGAGTGCATTCATGACTCTCTGGCTCTATAATGCTTACACATTACACAAGACAAAGCTTGTACGCTGCATATAGGGTCTGTATGTATTAACACAAATGTTTTAGCCTTGCTTTAATAATGAATAACCCTTCCTCTGTGATCTCTTGAACTATACAGTCAAACATCACTGCTGAATGATGCAAAATGTTGTATCTGAAGCAAACCGAGAGAGACTGAGAGACAAAGGCTCATTATGTGGCACGTGGGCCCTTCACAGGAACACTGTGTTCTGTACATTCTGTTCAACATGTTACACAGAGGATATGTGGACCGTGGAGGACACACATGCTCTCAAAGAGCTCTGACGCCGTCTGCTGGCGATGATATGTCAGAGAACATCGCATTCCTTTACAAGTGACTTTCTGGAAGCACGGTTGTTTTGGGGATGCTGGGGCTAGTTCTCACACTTTTTAGAATATTTCTGAAAGCCTAAACAAAAAAAGCCTTTTTGTTTTTGTATAACAAACTGTGTTAAACTGTGTTATAAAGTGTTATTCTTATTGTTATTCTTAACTAAAACTTACAATTAAATTACTTTGATTAATGAAAATAAAGAAATATAAAATTTGATTAAAAATTTAAAACTAAGAAACGTTGATTAATACATTTATTTTGATAGTTGAAGTTGAAGTACTGAAACCGAAAATAAAATAAAGAAATTGAAAGAAAAATTATAATAATAATTATATATTTAATGCATTATTATTATGAATATAAATAAATATTATTAATATCAAAATACTATTACTAGTATATTAATAATAAGAAGAAAAATAATAAGAAAACACTGGTCTTTACTACATAAATGTGATTTACATAAATGAGAACATTTCTACAATTATTACCTATATTCTCACATTAAATGACTACAGTAGCTAATACATTGAGATACAAGCATAATCCGTTCCAGGGCGAAGCTCGTAACTCGAATTGCTCGTATCTAGAATCGTGTTTTCACATAAGAAATCATAGAAATCAAATTAATCCATTACAGATCCGGAACAATGGAGAAAAAGCTTTCCTGTAGCTCAGCCAGTAGAGCATTGGTGTTTGCAACACCAAGATCATGGGTTCGATCTCAAGGAAAGCAAGAACTGATACAATGTGTTTCTTGAATGCAATGTAAGTCGCTTTGGATAAAAGCGTCTGCCAAATGCATAAATGTAAAAACATGTTTTTTATTGGTATATAGACACACACACACACACACACACACACACACACACAATTATAGCACATGTATACAGGATTCGTATGATATCAAATAAAATGTGGTTTTAGTTACACTTGATTCCTTATCGTTTCTTACACAAACACTATGTAACTTACGTAAACTTAAATTAACAACTGAATTTAGCTTACGTTTTTAAATGTAATTTTCTATTATTGGTTTGCTTTTTTCGATTTGTTTTTTCCCTTTTCTCTCATTTTTTTCGCATTTCTACCTTCACTTTCACTTTCACTTGGCGCAGTCCTTTTAACGAAAGGCACGTGTCGTCAAAAACGCCAACGCACGGCCAGTAGACGATTTATCAGGGTGTTTTTTTTCCCAATGAAATCAGAAACCTTCTGCCTCATAGCCATCACTTCCTTAATTTCACTTGTAGAAATGTTTTCCTCCGGTTCCCCCTCCTCCTCCTTCACACCAAAGCTCTTGCAACACCTGCGTAAGTTCATCATCTGCAGCTCGATCAACTCTTCAGTCCACAGTTCCTCCTGATGCTCCTGCGCATCACTCGCGCGAGCACAACAGTCATATTTATCCATAATTTCATGCTTTATTTCCATGGTCATCATGTGTGCATTCACACCATTGGTTCACACCAATTTTGCATGTGCTTCGCTCACGCTAAGCGTTCCCATACCGTCTTCCAGGGTTACATTTGTTACCCGAGACGAGTTCTGTCTGACAGCTAAGCAACTACCACTTTGACCAATAACATTTGATCTTCAGCAGGAACCAGTGAGGTTTATTCTCGTTTTAAGCAGCATGTTTGAGCTTCAGCAAGAATCAATGAAGTTCATTCATTTAAGCTCTCACATTTTATCAAAAAGATTTTATTACTAAAACCTAAAAAATAACTTATTTGAAATGGTGGTTTAATTTACTCTCTTTCTATGTTTTTCCCCTGAACAACTTTCCTTTTCTTTGAGTTTCATGGGCACCAGAGTTTGACGACAGTTCATCTGTAACAGGGGTTTCTAACAAATTACAACAAAACAGGTTTTATTGAATTCTTACATTTATGTTGAAGAGACATACAGTGAATGCATTTACATAATTTGACTTATAGAGCAAGAAACAACACAAGTGTTTATGCAAACTGATAGACTTTATTACATATACAGCAGCATGATGAAAACCGTCCAAAACCACAACCTGAATGAGACTCAAGACAACATTTCCTTTCTTCAGCCATAAACACATTAACACTTATTCAGCATGTGCATGTAAAGAGAGTAAAATATCTGTTACTTTGAATTCAACATTCTTTTTTTATTTCTATGTGAAATGTTGTGAGGATTAGATTGCAGCTCTAGTTGGAGAAATTATAATAATCAATTGAAAGCTTTACGTCATTGCATTTGACATGAGAAATGTTGCCTTTGCAACTAGTTGAAATATATATCATTTTTCCATTTTACTTTTTCAGTTAATGTTTATTGTATTTGAAATAACATTTATGGGTTTTAGTAAAACTGAAAATCATTTAATACTGCTAATTTCATAGGAAATCTTTGTCCTGTAAATTCTGATAGATACTGATATATAAATGTTTCTTAAACCAAAAGATGACTGCTAGATTTGAAGTAGTCGTCCAAGTCTCATTCTAATTTTACTAAAGCAGGACTCGTTCATGGAGAGCAGAAGCGTCCGTAAAACAAAATGCTTTTGGTTGGATTGTGTCGGATGAAGAAAAGGAAAGGATGGTCTGCGTTAAAGACCTGCGGCTTCCTCCTACACATGAACACTAAGTCGGCACCAGTGGCAGCAGCCGCTTCGGTTCCTTCCTCGTTGACTTCAATAAAGGCTTTATGAATCACCTTCGACAGCACCAGATCATTGCTGGAGGACATGCCTGAAAGATTCACCTTCTCCTTATCAAAAACATCCTCCATTCCCATGCTGATCAGAAGACTCTTCATGTCATATGTTTCCTCCATCTTGAATTTGGGAAGAGATACTCGAACCTCTTGTTCACGCATGACTTCTGGTTTGGTCCAGTCCATGAGCTTCTCGTAGGTTAGTGCCTTTTCAAGCTGGATTATAAAGAGAGACATTTCAGATTCAAAACATCTGACTGATCACTGCTGACTAATTAATCATTCACATCACCTTCTGAAGGCCAGTGGTGTCGTCTTCAATCTCGTCAGGAAGGATGATCAACATACTGAGATTCTTCCCAACATACGGCAGCTCCAGAATCTGACTGTTTATCTCTGGGATGAAGGACAGAGGAAAGTGCGCCTTTTGATTCATCACCTTCACTGGTTTAGTTTGATTCTGCCAAACATAAACGGAAAAACATTATAACCACTCAGATTTATTCATATTCTTTAAAAAAAGTCATGAAATCTCACCTTGTTCAGCTTAAACTTCCGAACTCTGGTGTCTTCCTTTGGGAATTTCTTATCCCAGTTTCCCTTGAAGTAGATGGCGTTCACCAAAACCAGTTTTGTCATCCCACTGACGACTCCCTGTGGCAGCAAGTCCTTGATCTTCTCTAAGATACAAATGAACATTGTTCACTTTAAGCAGTGATTTGAACTGGTATATTTTATATTTTTACTATATAGCCCAACTCAAGAACCAAACAAAACCCTTAAAAATATAATTTTGCTGAACATAAAAGTGCTGCAAAAAATATGAAATTAAAGTGCTAGAGTTTTAAATTCAGAATAAGTTAATGCCGGATTTCACCTTGAGTTTTGTTCTCCACCCATTTGTTGATGTTGACACGAGCAGCCTCTGATTTGTTCTTGAAATCCACCTTCTCCAGTTCGGCTTCATAGTATCTTTTTGTGTCATTAAGGAATTTCTATAATATATCAAAACTTTGATTGATTGCAAATGATATTAGAGTTGAGGACATTTCCAGAACCTCCAGAGAATAAAGCAAGTTTTACCTCAATAAACTGGTAGGATTGCTCTCCGTAGAGGCGGTTGGCGAGACTCAATGCATACGGGACTCCTGGTTTGTTCAGTTCACTCATAAACTTGTGGAAATCAGAATGAATTTGATCCTCAGTTCTTTCCTCAGGAAATTTCTGTGTGTTTAACAATATCAGATTTAATCAGACACACCCAAACACATACATCTCTCCAGTAAATAGACCTGTTCATGCAATCCAGTCCTGAGGTTCCCAACTAACATAAATGTGCGAAGAACATTCTCATTAAGTTAACTAAAATGCTTAAGAAAAAAAGTTCCATAAACAATGTATAAATAATATATAACTTTGAGAGAACCCGTTTCTGAGGTTTCCGGGTTTGCTGCATCATTGATGGTTCAGGCTGTTTCCTGACGCCACACGGAGACGGAGGCTTGTGCTCTTGCTGCGTCATTGCTTGTGCAACTGGAGGATTGTTAAAGCCCAGGACCTACACAACATTATTATGGGAGAATTAATAAAGCAAACTTCAACATTTATTGTGAGTGCACTTCTCAGATACATAATAGAATAGTTTAAAATGTACAAGAACAAACAATGAAGAACTAATGATTGAACGAACATTTTTATCTTACACCTTCCACAGCTGATATAGATTTACAAAAACAAATTTAGACCATTTAACATAGTGACTTTTATCAGAATATGAGAAGACTTTGAACCAGCATATAGAAATGGATGCCTTAACTATATTAATTATAATGTATGATGGAGAACGCTATCTCTGATTATGCTATGTTATGATCATGGTAAAAACACGGTACTCATGGTAAATTAAGAAAACAAGCGATTCAACAATAAGACTAACAATGTTGAGCTATACAACAATTAGTTTCTGTAGATAAATCTATTAAACAGTTGCTCACTTGTCTAAGAAAATGCGTAATATATTAAAGTGGTACTTTAAGACGTTTCTCCTTACACTAAACCTTTTTGGCATGAAGCATTTATTTATAATCAGATTTTATAAACGGAACCATTTTTCAGAAGTAGACAAACTGTATTGACTTCTTTCATAGTGGGGTGAAGACGAGTAAATAAAGATGGAATGGATGCACTTGTTGTTCAACGTCTTGCATCACTCCCTGGTTCCTCGGTCTCAATCTACTTTCCCATCACCCTGTGTTAAGATGCAGAAGTTCAGATTGTGTGAATCACCTTAATCATCTGATCTGCTGTGTTTCCTCTTGCTCCGAGTGACACCATGGCCAGAGCCGAGGAGATGCTGACAGGAGAGTAAAACACATTTCCTGAAGCGTTTCCTCCGCTGATCTTCTTGAACAGGTTGAGGTTGAACTGAGTGTTTGCTGCGGATAAAGACTCCATTTTCACAAACTAGAAAGCAGAAGAGAGAGAGAGAGAGAGAGAGAGAGAGAGATGTGATCAACATAACTAAGCTAAAATAACTTCAGGATGTTTTCTCTTTAATCCCTCACATCAGTTGTGATTTCCCATGTAAACAACATCACATGATTGTGTAAGAAACAGTCAATCAATGCTTTATCTCTCACATGACGTCAGTTTAACAGTTTGAAGCATCTTCATCATTTCACATACAGAACTGAAATTTACAAATCTCTTCTGTGAACACTTAACACAAAAAATAAAACTATGCTTTCACTTTCCTTTAGTTCCTCCCTTTCCCTGGTTTATTCTACTCCAATATTGTCTGAAACTTCGTCTTGTTCCTCTGCCTCTTTACGACGAATCGCTTTCTGTATCTTTCTAATCGCGTCTGCTAAATGAATAAATGTAATATGTAAATCTAGACCTGCTTTACTCGACGCATTGTGTTAAAATACTTCTAACAAGCAGAGAAGTGAAATAAAAGCATTACCTAGAGTATTGAGCAGGAGTGATGCAGTTTGATGTGTGTTGGAGGAGAAGAATGAATGAATCTGCTTAGAGTTATTCTGATAAATGTCACGCCCTGAAGAACCACATCCATCCCTCCTGTAAGGCGTCTCGGGTTATTAACGGGACACTGCATTGACTCACGCTTCGGGAAACTCCTTTCACTCTATTTTTTTTTTTGTTTTTTTTAATAATCTCACAAAATTACAATACAGAATCAGGGAACAAAATATGAATTGCATCTTTCATAATAAACAAATGTAACTACAGACTAGGGAACAAAAAAAACAAAACAAACTAAAACAATACAATAAACATAGGTTTGCATACATTACATTTACAGAAAAAAAAGAAAAAAAAAACAGAGAAAAGGAAAGTACAATAAGATGGTTAAATCATATTTTAAAGACTTTGCCATAGTGCATTAAAAAGTTATTACTTTTTTTTACTATTAATTAGCTCAAGGGACGAAATTACAGAATTAAGTTCAGCAAGAAACATAGGAAAGTGTAAAGGAGAATTAAACCATTTTTGTTTGTGAATGAAGAATTTCGCATACAAAATAAGGAAATTAACAATGTATTCAAGGGACAGCTGTATTGGGTTTTCATAATAAAAGATGACCTCTTTGATGACAAAGGTGTGGGCGACATTTACAGGGCTAAAAACATAAAAACTTAATTCGGACCAAAATCTCTTGGTTATATTACACTCATAAAACAAGTGGGCAGATGTTTCTGCAGCTAAACCACAGAACGAGCAAGCTTCATCAACATCAGAATACTTAGAAATAGATGAATTAACAGGCTATATTTTATGGAGGATTTTATAATGAATTTCCTTAACTTTGTTGGAAACACAGAATTTATTTGGCAAAAGCCAAGCTTTTCTCCAGATAACATCTCTTACAAGGGAACCCCAATAGAGTTTACCCCTCGGAGTAATTTTCCTCTTCATTTGAAAGATTTTTCGAATATGCCTATTATTACATTTCCAATCTAAAATGTCGATCCCACCCAATTTTAAAGCCGGATAGATACTGTTGCCTTTATTGAATTTAAGGTGATTTTTAATTAACTGGATTAAACCTGCTGGGATGGCTTTTACCAGGGTGTTATACTCCTTAAATGGGACTGGAAAGTTATGGAAATTCATAAATTGCTCATAAGTTAGAATATTACCAATGTCATCAAATACAGATAGAATACAATTAAAGTTATTGTTAAACCATCTAGGAAAGAAAGGAGATTTATTTCTAACAGTTATATTGGCATTGTTCCAAAGGAGAACTTTGTGTGGGGAAAAGCTATGGACAAAACACAATTTCCATGAAAGAAGGCATTGTTGATGGAAGTTAGATAAAGAAATGGGCAACTTGTCTGGTAAAAAGTTGCATTTCAAAAGGAAAGATAGACCACCAAGTTTGTTGAAGACATTATTAGGAATGAAAAACCATAATGACACTGGATTCATAAGGCATCTTTTCAACCAGTTCACTTTAAAGGTGTTTACAGTATCTGCAAAGTCTAAAAAGTCAAGTCCACCTTCGTCTCTGGAATTGGACAGTACTTCTTTTTTTAATTTGTGAGGCCTATGTTTCCATATGAAATCCAAAAGAATTGTGTTAATTTCTTTTAAAGTTTTATCATTGATAAACAGAGAGAGAGCCGGATATATAAAGTAAGAGAGGCCTTCTGCCTTAGTCAAAAGAACTCTACCGTACAAGGATAGATCTCTCTGAAGCCAGCAATTAAAGATATTTTTAACTTTAACCATTTTATTGGAGAAATTTAAGTTAAGTCTGGTAACTGGGTTTTTAGTAACATGAATACCCAGGTATTTTACACTGTTTTTAACTGGGATACCTTCTAAAGAAGTATCATCAATGTCATGAACTGAAATAATCTCACATTTGGAGATATTAAGTTTTAGACCCGAGGCACATGAAAACTGTTCCACCAGTTCTAGAGCGTTAGGTAATTGTTTTTTATCCTCCAAAAAAAGTGTAGTGTCGTCGGCTAACTGTGCAATTTTAATCTCTCTATTAAATATAGAAATTCCTACCAAGGATTCGTTCCTTTTAATCCTCAGAGAGAGTAATTCTGTGGCCAAGAGAAATAAGAATGGGGAGATGGGACAGCCCTGCCTGACTCCACGATAGATGTCAAACCTTTTGGATGTGTCAAAGTTAACAATCACAGAGCTGTTAATATCTCTATAGAACATGGTTACAACATCTATAAATGATTTACTAAATCCAAATAACTCTAGTGTATGAAAAATAAATTTGTGTTCAATGGAGTCAAAAGCTTTATAAAAATCAAGAAAGAGCACAAGACCATTTGAGTGAATCATATCAGAATAATCCAGTAAATCTAATACTAATCTTATGTTATTGGATATATGACGACCTTTCATGAAACCAGATTGAGATTCTGAGATAATATCATCTAAACCGGTTCTTAATCTTTTCGCATAAACAGATGCTAAAATTTTATAGTCCAAAGTTAATAGAGTAATAGGACGCCAATTGTCAATCAATAATGGGTCCTTGCATGGCTTCGGTATGAGGGAGATTACTCCCTGTTTCATAGTAGTTGTCATTTCTCCCTGACTGATGCATTCTTTATACATATGAAATAACGGCAATTTAATAACCTCCCAAAAGTGAACATAGAATTCTACTGATAGTCCATCGATACCGGGGGATTTACCTTTTTTCATCAATTGCAAAGCTTTTTTAATTTCCTCAATTGACAGATCAGCGTCACAAATTTGATTATATTCACGATCAATAACTTTAATATGGGGTTTAATTATGTCAAAGAATTTTTCACAATTTTCATAATTGAATTTAGAGATATATAGATTGCTATAAAATTTTGAAACAAATTCTGATATTTTTTTGGGGTCTTTAGAATTAACTCCATCAATATTGAGTTCTGAGAGAGTTTTTCTTTGACCGTTTCTTTTTTCCAGGGAAAAAAAATAGCTAGAATTCTTTTCCCCCTCCTCAAGCCACTTTGCCCGTGATCTTATATAAGCACCTTTAGCCAACTCTAAGTAAGCTTTATCAAACTCCAGATTCAATTTCTTTATTTCTAGACCCTCTTTTTCTGAAATCCTATCTTTAGCTAGTAATATATTAAGTCTATTAGCCAGATCTGAATCAGAAAGATGTTTAATAGTTTTAAGTTCCTTACTTCTTTTAATTGCAATATATCTAATTTTGTATTTAAAGAACTCCCACGTTTTTTTATAATCTCTGTCTAATCCAGTAAATAATTCTTTGGTGAGATTGATGATGCTATCATTAAATGTTTTGTCTTTTAATAAGGAATTATTAAGCTTCCAGTAGCCCCTCACTCTCGGGTTCTCATTAATACCACTCAATTTTATTGCAACTAATTTATGATCTGATAAGGGGGCCGTGATGTGAGAAGTATCTGTAACATAGCTCAGAGCAGAAGATGAAATTAGAAAAAAATCAATCCTAGATCTAAGAGACAAATTTCTATTGGACCAAGTAAAATCTTTGGTAGAAGGATTAAAGAACCGCCATGCATCAGTAAGAGAGAGATCGGCACAAAGTGAAAAAATGAGATCATTACTCATCCTATTATCAAGTCTCGGGGGGTATCTGTCCAAAACATCATCCATACATTCATTAAAGTCTCCTCCCAAAATAAAAGTAACGTTGTCATATTTCCTATTTAAGTCTTTAAGTCTATCCACTAGCTGAGAGAACATTGCCTTATTAGATGCACGAGAGTTGTGACCATATACACAACAAGCTATAAATGTGGAATTATCTTGTTTGATTACAGCAATAACCCATCTGCCTTCATCAGAGCACAAAGTTTCTAATACAGTTCCTTTAAATCGGTGTAACATAATAGCAGACCCAGCAGAATGGTTGGTGCCATGGCTAAAGAAAATTGAATTTCCCCATTGTGACCTCCAGAACTTAACATCCGTTTCCCCTGAATGAATTTCTTGAAGAAAAATAAGATCAGCAGCACTTCTTTTACAAAACAAAAAAATAGCTTTCCTTTTCAGACTTTCCCGCAAACCTCTAACATTTAAAGTTACAAACGACAATGATTTGAACGAGTATTCCATAACAAGAAATAACAAAAAAAAAATATATATATATTTTTTTAATAAAGTAACAAAGGATTCCTTTCCCTAGATTTCCTCTAAATGTAAAGGGAGAGGTGGATAATAACCCAAAAGTGCATAATTATCAAAGTGAAAAGTAAGGAGAAAATGTTTAGATTAATATTAAGGTAACAATAATTAAAGAACAAATACTGCAACCTTCAAATTCAACAAATTTGGAAGAATTTTATACAGTTTGAATATTTTTCAGATTTTCATGAGAAACCTGTGAGTGCAGGCAGCAGCTGATCTTACACATCCGAATAGAAGAATTGTTTCCCATCAATCAGAGCAAAAGAGTTGCGAAAGGTTGCCTTCTTGCCCTCCTCTCTTGCTTTCTTCACGAGAGGCCACAGCTTGTCCCGCGCGGCTCTATCCTCAGGAGACAGAGGTTCAGAAAGACGCAGTTTATTGTCAGTTAGGAATTTGCAGCCCTTAGCAGCAGCCCAAATAATGTCACGAATGTGGCGCCGTGAGAAGAGAATAATTATTGATCTAGCCTTTCCATCCGCCCGCTTCGGACCCAGACGATGAACGACATCAACGCTGTCCTGGAGCGCATCTCCGATCCCAGGAGCAATCTTCCCAAAGATGTTGAGAACCACATTACGAACATCCTCGTTGTCTTTTTCAACAGCGCCGTGCAGCTTTAGAAACCATCTCCAACTGTAGCGTCTGCATTCCTGTACACTTGCTTTCAGCGATTTGTTTTCCTCTCTCAAAGCGTGAACCTCAGAATCCAGATGATCAAGAGCCTCTTTATGAACACCAACATCCACAACAAGCTGTTGCACTGTCGCTGCCAGACTCTTAATTTGTTTAGCGGTTGCTTCGGTTGTGGATTCAATCGTCGAAACTTTTTGAAAGGTTTTGTCGTGTCTAACTGTAAGTTCATGTATTGCCGCCAAAATGTCCTCGTACCCGCTGCCGGTGGATTCCGCGCGTTTAGATTTTTTTGCAGCGGGTTTCTGAGGGGTATCCAAAAGAGTTGTGACAACAACCTCATTGTTAAAGTTTGGACAAGTGTCAAACCACTGTGAATCCATGTCTTTCTTAGATTTCAGTTCAACACCACTCGAGGCTGATGCACAATCCTCAAACTGATCAGACGCGTTTGAAGACATGTCATCGAGCCAAACTTGTTTAACTTTCTTTTTGTTTCTTTTCCCCATGCAAAACGTGTCAACGAGGAGATATACAACTTTTTCACTTAATTTTTCACATTTATAACCAATTTAAGTCGCGGGTTATAGCACCACTTCACCTTTCTTTCCCTGAAGAGAAGAAACACGCGACCACCTACACCGCCGCCATCTTCCTCCTTTCACTCTATTGATGCAAAAGACCCTTTTCACATGACGTCATGCAACTTCCGTTTTAACTCAAAGCAGGGTAAAGTTACTTCCGCCGGCCGCTATAATGAACGCGATAAAGTTTACACAGTCCTTTCTACATCTGCCAGACATGCGTCTATGATGTACAGCGACTTTCAGACACATTTTCGCTTACAACACGTTCTAAACTTGATAAAGGATACAAACCAGTACCAAAGAAGTCCAGAAATCGTGTGAACCGTTGTGAAATGTGCACTGTACAATGCATAAGAGTGATTTTTGAGTGTCATGGCAAAGGCTGTGAATACTTCTGTACATGTGAGTTGTTTTATTAATAAATTTGGCAAAGGTTTCAAACAAACTTCTTTGACGTTGTCATTTTTTGTAGAATTTTTACAACAGGAAACAAGAAATGCAATTCAACATTACATTAAAATATTTAGGGCAACAGATTATCACAAATATATGATGTTTATTGAACAATATACAGTCATTGACTGAACATATTTGGGTTCGGTGTAAACACTGCAAACATATAACAACATTGTGCAGATCAAACACATTATAAACATTAGTTGTTGTTCGTCCGTCGTTGTCGACGATGACCAAAGACATCACTTAGGTAGTGAAGAAAGTGGGGTAGGTTGTGTCCGGCTGTGGCTGATAAGTCCGATGCGACCTCGGAAGACTCTGCCGCATGTCGGGCATATGTGGTCTGCTGTAGCTGAGGGCAAGGTGTTATGTCTGGATTTTCGCAGCTCACGTTTCCATTGAGCCTCAGCAATCCTGCTTTGCTCGTAAAAGGTGGCACCTTGGCTGGTGCAGCAACGCCAGGTTGATCGGTCTAGCGCTACTGTCTCCCAGGTGCTGGAGTTGATCCCAAAGCTCTTAAGAGCAGTTTTAAGAGTGTCCTTAAAGCGTTTTCTTTGACCTCCGTGTGATCGCTTGCCCTCTGCCAGTTCACCATAGAAAAGCCTCTTGGGGAGGCGTGTGTCAGGCATCCGAACCAGGTGTCCTGCCCATCTGACTTGAGCTTTCCTCAACAAGGTGTGAACACTAGGAAGATCGGCTCTAGAAAGTACCTCTGTGTCTGGAACTTTGTCTTGCCAGGAGATTTTTAGCAGCTTTCTCAGGCAGTTCATGTGGAAGCGATGTAGTTTCTTGGCATGACGTGCATAGACTGTCCATGTCTCACAAGCATACAGTAAGGTGGGCAGCACAACTGCTCGGTACACTTTCAGCTTGGTGACCAACTTGATGCCTCTCCTCTCCCACACTGACTCACTTAGCCTTCCAAATGCTGAGCTAGCCTTGGCTATCCGCAATTCAACTTCATCATCGATGTTCACTGATCTGGAAAGCATGCTGCCAAGGTAGGTGAATTTGTCAACAGTTTTCAGGGGTTCTCCTTCCACGGTGATGATCGGTTCCACATATGGTTTCTGCGGGGCGGGTTGGTGTAAGACTTCGGTCTTCTTGGTGCTGATGGTGAGACCAAAGCTTCTGCAGGCATTGAAAAAGCAGTTCATGCTCTGCTGCATCTTGTCCTCTGTGGCGGCATTGAGAGCGCAGTCATCTGCAAACAGGAAGTCGCACACAGAGTCCTCTTTCACCTTGCTCTTTGCTTGTAGCCTCCGTAGGTTGAAGAGTTTGCCATCAGTCCTGAACCTGATCTTTATTTTGGTTTCTTCGTCATTGCAGAAGGCATCTGACAGCATTGCCGAAAACATCATGCTGAAGAGCGTAGGCGCGAGAACACAGCCCTGCTTGACTCCGTTGGTGACTGGGAACGCATCAGAGGAATCGCCATCATCCAGTACTCGAGCAAGCATGCCATCGTGGAACTGTCGTACCATGTTGATGAACTTGTCTGGACAGCCAAACTTTCTCATGATCTTCCAGAGTCCTTCGCGGCTGACAGTGTCAAAGGCTTTGGTCAGGTCAACGAACGTTGTATAGAGATCTCTGTTCTGCTCCTGACACTTCTCCTGGAGTTGACGGGCGGCGAAGATCATGTCAACTGTCCCACGTCCTTTTCTGAAGCCACATTGACTCTCTGGCAGGTGTCCATCTTCCATGTGCTGTGTGAGCCGGTTTAGGAGGACTCTAGCGAGGATCTTGCCGGCAGTGGCAAGGAGTGAGATTCCACGGTGGTTATCACAGGACTGCCTGTTTCCTTTCCTCTTGTAGAGATGGACAATGGAGGCATCCTTGAACTCCTGGGGAATAACTTCCTGTTGCCACATAGTTTGGAAGAGCTCGGTTAGCTTGTGTACCAGGACTGATCCTCCTGCCTGGTAAATTTCAGCTGGAATGGAGTCAGAGCCGGGAGCCTTGCCATTAGAGAGCAGCTTAATTGCTTTCTGCACTTCTGATTCTGTTGGGGGCTCTGCCAGGGATGTATTGATTTTGACCTGTGGCATGCGAGCGATGGCTTCGTCATTAATGGAGGAAGGCATGTTCAAAACATTATTGAAGTGATCTGCCCATCTTTCCAGGATAGCTTTTTTCTCAGTGAGCAGAGTGGTTCCATCTGCACTTAGTAATGGAGAAGTACCAGAGGACTGTGGCCCATAGATGGTCTTAAGAGCATCATAGAAGCGCTTGGAGTTGTTGCTGTCAGCGTACTTCTGTATCTCATCTGCCTTGTTGCTGAGCCAGGAGTCCTGCATTTCTCTTAACTTTGCCCGCACCTTGCTTTTGATGGATTTGAAGGCTGCTTTTTTGGAGGCAGATGAAGTGTCATGCTGAAGGTCTCTGTGGACTTGGCGCTTCTCGTCGAGCAGCTTCTGGATTGCTTCATCATTTTCATCGAACCAGTCCTGGTGTTTGCGAGTATTCTGGCCCAGATGAGTGAGAGAAATGCTATACACTATATCCCTGAGGGCTGTCCAGTCCTCTTCCACTCTATTTGAGCCTAGGTTGAGTTGGCTCAGCTTGCTGTCCAGGTCCTCACAGAGACTTTGACGCACAGAGTGCTGTTCCAGCTTTGTAACATTCAGTCGCTTGTTAATCTTTTTTCCTTGAGGGCGCCGCATAGGCTGGATGCGCATGTTGACTTTAGAGATGATGAGTTTATGGTCGGTCCAGCATTCTGCACCACACATTGCCTTTGTCACCCTGACATCCTGCCTGTCCCGTCTCCTGACTATAACATAGTCTATTAGGTGCCAGTGCTTGCTGCGTGGGTGCATCCAGGACGTCTTTTTACGGTTGGGTAGACGGAAGACTGTGTTGGTGATGAGGAGGTCATGCGCTGCACAGGTCTTCAGTAAGAGATGTCCGTTACTGTTGCTTTTGCCGACTCCATTTCTCCCAATGACTCCCTTCCATACCTGACAATCTGTACCAACTCTGGCATTGAAATCTCCGAGAATTATGAGCTTGTCTTCTTTGTGTATAGATGTTATGAGAGCCTCCAAGTCTTCGTAGAACTTGTCTTTGGTCTCTTCTGGGTTTGTCATGGTGGGAGCATACGCACTAATGATGGTGGCGTGGTGCTTTCCCTTAAGGGGGAGCCGCATATGCATGAGCCGCTCGTTGATTCCTTTGGGGAGGCTACTTAGCTTATTGATCAAATACGATCTGATGGCAAAGCCCACCCCTGCTTCACGACGCTCTTCGCTCCTGCGGCCACTCCAAAAGAATGTGTATCCGGCCTTAGCCTCTGTCAGCAGACCTTCATTCGCAAACCTGGTTTCACTCAGAGCTGCGATGTGTATGTTGTACCGATCAAGCTCGTGTGCGACAAGTGCTGTCCGTCTCTCAGGTCTATCAGCCTTAGAGTTGTCCATGAGGGTGCGCACATTCCATGTGCCAAAGGTGAGCGGTGTTACCAAGGTTTTCTTAGTGTTTTTCTTAGTGTTTCGACCGCGTGGTTGGGATCCCCGCCTGCCGCGGTATGCAGGCCAGGGTGTGATGAAGCAGACTATTTTTAGGGCACCTTTTCTAGCCCCTTCCTCATGCTATGGAGGTGAGCAGAGCGATCCTGAAGAGGGCTGCTCAGACACCCAGGGGGCTGCCGGACTCCACTGCTACTTCAGCCCAGTAGAGAACGACCCTATGACCTGGGCCACCTGTGTGGGTTTGTGACTACAGCTTCCAGTGTATCCGCACCTGCTGCTTCGCCACTCGCCTGTCGCCACAGGACTTTTGCTGCGATGTCTTGACTCGCGCGTGAGTTAGATTATAGTGAGGAAGAGTTGCGCATTTCATCAGCCTCACTCTCTCGTCCCTTCTTATCAGGGTCCAGTGGCAAGACAAGTCGAGACAACTGTAGATAAGTTGGGATGCAGTGGATGGTCAGCAGTGTCCTTTGTGTCTCACTGTGCCCTGCTTGCGCTCCACGACGCTCTACTGGGTCCGCCTTCCTGCCCGTTGAACCAGACTAATGGTTTCCTCCGCGTAGTCCGCCGGATCCAGACTTCGCATGCGTAGGTAGACAAGCCCTAAGTCACCGAGGGTTTGGGCCCTGCGGCTACCCTCACCAGGTTTTGCCGGCCAATGGAAGCCGTTGCCCAGGGTGTGGCCGCTGTTGCATGCAAACAGCTACGAGGAGCCACTGGTGAGAGCTGAGTATCAGGTGGGGCCCAAAGCGGGAGAGCTACTCGGGGAGCACCACATGCCCTCCCGTCAGAGGTACTACCCCTCCCTGACACACCATACACCCCAAGCATTATAAACATTACAATATGGAGCATTACTATATGGCCATGAAGGCCTATGGTTATAAAAGTAATTTACTGCCCTATACATTATTTATTTATTTATTTATTTATTGAACAACAAGGAAAACTACAATAGCATCGACAAGAAGGCCGTACCATGCTTGATGGGTGGGAAACTGTTGAAAGATGGAAACAGGTAAAGAGGAATAATGAATTTCATCAGAATATGAAAATGGTTTGACCGTTAGATTTGATTAAGAGGGGGTCATTCTAAACAACTGTGCTGGAATACATAATATAAAAAGTTAAAACTTATAGGTAAACTTCAGGCAACACAGGCTGAGAGCGATGCTTGTTCCTGTTGCTACAAGCTAGCTTACTTTACCATCCAGTTCACGCGCATTGTAAACTGGAAATAATCATTAAGATTATCAAACGAACTAAAATACAGAAACTTGTAACTACGTAAACATTATTATTATTACTATAACCTTTACTTTTCGTGTTGTTAGTTAGCCAGTTCCGGCATTCTCCTGAACGCTCGTTCGGCTAAACAGAAGTAAAGATACCCTGATTTGAGGGTGGCGGCAAGATAGAGAACTGAGCACATGTGCTTTTTAGTGTCTCAGATTTTCAGTCCCAAAATTGTGAATATTTGTCCTTCTTGATTACTTGTCCGCTATTTGAGTAAGAAACCTGCATAACTGTATATACGTTAGGTAACTTAAAGTGTTAAAAAAAAAAACCAACATGCCAAAGCCGGGAAACTCAGCGGGAGATGCTTCCTTGGATGTAAGTCCACTAAATATAAGTCCAGCAAATACGGGGCCCTAGGCAAACTTTGAAAAGGGGCCCCTCCCCTCCAGAAAAATGCTGTTTTGCCAACTATTTTCAAAGGAAAGTCGGTAGGAGATGCCATAATTAATTGATTGTACTGTCAACGGAGCGGGTGCGGAGCGATCGTACTGCTCAGACAACAGGGGAGGTGCAATAACTCTGTCGCAATTTTTTTTAAAAATGTAAACAAGTGCTATAGTTCTTTGGAAGGGGCTGCTTGTTGGGGCCCTTGTATGTTCGGGGGCCCTAGGCAATTGCCTACACTTGGCTAATGGTAAGTCCGCCTATGTGGAAACGCAATCAGTATGTGTAAGAAGACCGAAGGAGACCACCAACTAAAATTCTCGTCCCTGCAAAAAGAGCAAAAAAGTGACGGTCATCAGGAGGTTTCAAATGCAGCCATTTTCAAAGCAATCAACAATCTGACGGCCATGATGGAGGGTTTCGGGGTGCAATTAAAACAGAACACCCTTATGATTGCAGAACTGTCAAAAAGTGTTAAATTCAACACAAAGGAGATCAAGGATTGCAAAACCACGTTCAGTAACCTCGGAAAAGAAACGTCAAAGATGGTTAAGTAAAATGCGGAGATGAAGGAGTGCGTTACAAACGACGCTGGAATCTCTAACTTTTTGGTTTTGGGGAACCTTTCAGAAATGTAATTTGTAGCTTATATCAGGACACAAATTGTTCCGTTTCATTGCCAGAGGGGACCACCCAACGCTTTAATATAAGTCGAGGTATTAAACAAGGCTGCCCCATTTCACTATTACTTTTTATTTGGCTGCTGAAATGCTTGCACTCGCAATCAAACACTCAGACATTGAGCAATTGAAGGTTTTTGATGACTCCATTGTGATCAGTCAATTGGCTGATGACAGTCTTATTTCTAAAAAACACTGATCAGGTTTCAAAATCTTTTCAAATTATTAATACCTTTTCCAATTTTTCAGGTTTATTTCTTAACTTGAGTAAATGTGAAATAATGACCTTAAAAGAATCTCATCTCACAGCCATTTGTGGTGTACCAGTTCAATCTAGGGTCAAATATCTTGGCATTACAATTACCAAAGATAAAGAATTAAGTGAAACATTAAATATTTATAACAGATTAGCTGAATGTAAGACTACATTGGATAGATGGTTGCAAAGAGATATTTCTATATTTGGTAGAATTTTGTTGACAAAGGTTGAGTCTCTATCCAGATGCATTTACCCTGCAGGCTCCCTTCCTCTCTCTAATAAGATGATTAAGTTGATTAACCAGATTAATTTCAACTACATCTGGAAGAGAAAAGCACATTACATTAAAAAGGGGATACTGGTGAAAGACTATAAAGAGGGGGGATTACAGGCCATAGATTTTGACTGCATAAATGGGATGTTCAAGATTAACTGGCTTAAACATTTTCTAACAAATAATAATTGTTTTTTTGGTTTTTGCGTCCCCAGGAATATATTTAAAAGCGTTGGTGGAATTTAATTCTTGTTATGTTGTGATTTTACAATACAAAAACTCCCTCTCAAATTGTCCGATTTTCATAGTCAAGTTCTTTTATACTGGAGGTTGATTTATAAACACAATTTCTCCCCCCACAATTCTACATTTTGGAACAATAGGTATATTTTGTTGAGTCACTCTTTATGAAAGATTGGATGGAAATAGGTATCTGGGGCCTCATGTACTAAGACATGCAGTGAATTCGTACTAAAACATTACGTACGGACAAAGCTGTGAATGTGCTAACGCACAAAAAAAATCCAGATGTATCAATCTCTGCATTGAAGGATCCCACGCACATTCTCTTTGTACATCCCGATTAAAGTAAAATTGAGCTCACATGCACGAGCACAGCACTCCACCCAGTCTCCTCCCTTAATTAAACTGATTTAAATATGGTAATGAATCCACTTGGGCAAAAGAAAGCAGTAAGAAAATGGCTAAAGCAAGCGGCACGAAAACGAAAGTGAAAGTACAGAAACTACTATCGGAGGTAGAAATTAGAAGAAAAAAATTATTTGGAACTTTGTCCTCCGGAATTAATAACAAAAGGAAAAAAATATGAGTGGGAGAGTTTGGCTGATGCCGTCAATGCGGTTGGATCTGAAAGTCGCACTGTAAATGATCTTAAAAAGAAATGGTCTGATAATTGTCTTTAGTGGATAACAGCGGTCTCCTGAAGGGTTGTTGTATAATTAAATGCAAATAAATAAAAATAAAAAGTACTATTAGATATAATCATAACTTTAAATGCATCACTCACCAAGAAGCCATCGCGCCCCCTGCCAGCTACCAGCTGCCACCCAACCATGCTGTTTGTAAGGATAGCTGATAAGGCAGTCATCCTGGGCCAGAAAATCATTGTGGTCCCTAAAAACTCGTTCTCTTCGGATTCTGCCACTAGCAATGCCCTCTAATATTGCCAAAGCTGCCATTGCCATAGACTAAGGGTTATGTCAATTTGCACATGCTTTTATATGTTCTTAATTGCATAATTTATAGAATATTCCCCTAAGGCTTGTGTGACAATATATATCAATTATTTTATAAATTGCAAATTAATAGCAATGCTTCCCACAGACTTGTAGAACAATTCGTTGTGTAATGTTTGCAACTTTACTTCATTGCCTGTAGGAGTCGCCAACGGACAAAACAATGAGAAATGTATACGCCTGACATGAACTTGGCGTGGAGAAACGCACATTGTCACGTTAATTTCACTGTTAGTACATCCGACCATGAGGGTGAAAGCTGGGGAACACAATGTTTTTGTGCATAAGCAGTGTTTATAAAACTTTGCCTAGGATTTTTGTCAGAAGTGGTGTATGGATGAAACATAGGACTTGCGTACGCACAGAAATATTCAGATTTATAAAACGTGTGAAAGCACATCCTACAGGTTTCCCTTTATAAATCATAATCTATTCTAAATTTAGCGCAACTTTTGCTGCTTCATGTCATGCCCATAGTTGCTCATAAATAGTCGTGAAACGCCCACAAATTAATATTCATGGGATGCAAAATCATGGCAAACACAGAGAGGAAATAAAAAAACATAACTTCACTCATTGTGAAGCAGAAGTTATCTTTGGTGAGATGGAAAAGAGGAGAGAGATGTTGTTTGGAGGGCACAGTGTGGGGTATGAAAGCCCATTTCCGCCACAGAAGAAGAAAAACATTCTACGTCAAAATTATGACTTACTAAATCGAAATTATGACATACTTAAATCGAAATTATGACTTACTAAATCGAAAGTATGACATAATTAAGTTATAATTATGATTTACTAAATTGAAATTATGACATAATTAAGTTATAATTATGATTTACTAAATCGAAATTATAACTTACTAAGTCATAATTATGAGATTTGAAAAGTCACACAACACAGCTAAACTGTGAACATAATAAGGAATACTTTAATCGTAGTTTTACTAATGATAAAATAACAACTTCTAACCTCTGGCCAATGTCATGGTTATAGATGGATGCACAAAAAATGGTGTTGTAACTGATAGGGAAACGGTGCGATCGCTCGATCGAACTTGAGTTCTGTTGTAGCATTTAGATGTGAAGGGGTTGATTTGAGACTGAGGAGGCGTGTGTATCATAGCCGTGGTCCTAACTTTGTGGATCCATCTATAACTATGACAAAGTTGTTGTTCAATGAAAGCTGCCACCGCAGCAACGTCTGTTTTTGTTCTTTCTGCGCCAAATCGTTTCAAGACATTTTCTCAGCGCTATTCCATGTCGTTCCACGAATAATGCGAGAATTTCATCATTGTTAAAACCACGATTAAAGTATTCTTTAATATGTGCACAGTTCACCCTGTGTCGTTTGGATCAATGTGCTCGCAAGACAAAAATTCATAATTTCGATTTAATAAGTCATTATTTCGTTTTCATGCGCATTTTTTTTATGTGGCGAAAATATGATTCCGCATAGCTGATGAAATACTTGATATATATATATATATATATATATATATATATATATATATATATATATATATATATATAGATAGATATAGATATAGATATCTATCTATCTATCTGTCTATATTTCCCTAATTATCTATCTATCCATCTACGGTATCTAATTTCATCTATATCTGCTCAGCCAGACGGACACATTGACGAGAATATATTAGTTTTGTATATTATTTCGTTCTGTTTACCATATTATTTATGAGGATGAATTGCATTACATGCCAATATTATTGCAGAACACATTTCACTTTTTGTTAGAGAGGCCAGGTTCAGTGCGCATGCGCTACTTTCAGTCACTCATCATCAGCCAAGAGATCGGAGGGTGCAAACTGTTCAGTGTGTGCAAAGTGTGCGTTAATAACTAAATCTAAGTTTACTGTTTACCAGGTATATAGTGAATACTGTTTGATTAGTTTATACAGCATTTATCTAAGTTCATTATGTGATTGAGTGACGAGTAATTGTTAGTGCAAGCTATTTATAGCGCGCGCTGTTGATCGCACGTGAATGAGGCGATTATGTTCATCGTTATTAAGTTTGCATTCATAATGTATAATACTCAGGGATTGTAGTATGGGTGTATGTATGTTTGATCGTCACGTTAACAGTATGAACGCTTGTTATTTCATGTAGATATGTGCGATGTTTCTGATTGCGTGCAGTCTATTTAAAGTAGTTTCGGTTTCGTATGTTTTACCGTTTCTGGCCACTAGGTGGCGGTGTTACACACATTTGCTGGTAGAATATTATTTTCATTCAGTCGTTTTAAACTATAACTTGAGCATGTCATTATTTGAGAGATTTGTATTTGTTTATGGAAATAATATTGTGTATTAAGACTCAAGACATATTTGTTAATGTATATCTTTATTCTTCTCTCTTTGTAGACCACGCCCACACACACCCACATATGCACTCCTGTAAAGCCAGTGTATTGCTGTGTTGTGAAGTGTCAACTAATAAACCCTGTTTGCTTGAACTGATTGAATCCAGTGTTCTGACCGACACTCCACTGAGGAACGCTAGATACTGACTATCACCTAATACAGTCCGACTTTATCAGCCTTTCTATCGAACACTTTTCTTTTTGCAAATATGTGTTAATTTGCGTTTCTGTTGTAATTTTCGTTTGATTTAGTTTGTTTTACACTGCAGAGCGATCAAACGGGTATTCGTTAGGCTGTTAATTGTAAGACTTGCTTTGTGAAGTCTTCATGTTATTTATGAGAGGCATTATTGCCATTTCTTTTGCACAACAGTCTACAGCACTGTTTTTCAACCACTGTGCCGTGGAACACTAGTGTGCTTTGAGAGATCGTCAAGTGTGCTGTGGAAAATGATTCAATTTCAACTAATTGGACTAAAAACCTTTTTTAAACGAATTAATCCTAAAATACTTTATATTATTTGTGTTTATTTGATTCCCATTCAATACACTTTGATAAGAATGACTATTAATTGTTAATATAGACCACAGAGTTTCATTTTTTTAATGAATTTAAAAAAAATTCGGTTGGTGGTGTGCCTTGTGATTTTTTCAATGAAAAAGTTTCAGGCACTTTTACATGTTTCTTCCATATCAGAATCATAATCAGAAGGAGCTTTATTGCCAAGTGTGCTTGCACACACAAGGAATTTGTCTTGGTGCTGAAGCTTCCAGTGCACATACACAACACAACTTGAGTTTACATAGCAAACAACAATACATAAACACAGTACATGTGGTCACATGATGGGATTTTTTTGTATGGAGTGGGGACAAACAAAGACAAGATGATCACTGAAGAGCTCAAAACTGAGGCAGCCATCCGGCGCCATCTTGATGACGGTGTCGCCATTTCTCATTTCACCTGTTTTTGTGTGTACGCCTGGGTCAGAGCTTGCATGAAGGACTGCACATTTTCCCGTCAAGTTTGCTTTTTATAAATACCAATTGTTGCATAGAGAGCGGCATAAGCACTCTTTTGTGCGTACGCAACGTTTAGAAATGAGGCCCCTGTATGGGATAAATCCCGCCAATAGTACTGCGGTCGTAAATCAAAAGTTTGAGTGCATTTTAAAAAATAACAAGCATAAATCAAAATTTTAAATGCATAAAAAACGATGTTGTGCACAAAACTTAAACTTGTTTGTGTGTTCTTAAACATTTCGCTTTCATTCGTCTATAGCTGTCAATCTAGAACCAGTGGACCAATGGTGACGCTTACGCCCGCCCTAATTTACATGAAACTTGAACTGCAACTTTTTGGATGCAAGCGCAGAACTTGGAAACGAGAGCAAAGAGGAAAAGATTGCAAGCAAGCAGAAAAATATCAAGTGAGCAGAAAATGGAAGAGAACACAAAAAACTGAAGAATGAAAGCGTTTAAGAAACAACAAACAAGTTTAAGTTTTGCGCACAAAATCGTTTTTTATGCGTTTAAAGTTTTGATTTACGACCACAAGACTTTTGGCGGTATTTTGATCAGATACCCCTGGTCTGTTGCTCATCTTCTTGATGAGGAAAGTTATTTTATGAATCACAGGACTTTCTGTGAGAAATATAATTTTCAATGTGATCACAAACAATATGATAAAGTTTTGAATTGTATTCCAAAGGCTTTTGGTCACTTAGTTAGAAATACTGTGCCCAACGTCACTGTAGCTCTTCAGTTACCATCTCTAAAAATAAATGGGTTGGATTTTATTAGAAATAATTTTCCAAACAAATTAATACAAACTTTATTAACCCAAGATAAATTTCCAAGTCAAGTCAGTCGTAATAATTTGAGTCAGCTTTTTCCCAAGAGCTCTATTAATAAATTAAGAACTATGTATCTTTCCTTTCCAATCCCTCCCAAAGTCAAGGAAGTACATTTCAAATTTTTTAATGATATTTACCCATCCTTAGAGCTTCTTATAGATTTAACATTGATCACAATTGTTGTACTTTTTGTGACTGTGGAATTGAAACAACAGTACATTTGTTTTTTGATTGTTTATTTTGCAAATCCTTTTGGTTTGATGTATACAAGTGGCTTAAAAGTAAAATTAATTTGATCTCGTCATTTTCTGAAAATGATTGATGTAATTTCCATAATGGAAAATGTACATTCAATACACTTTGAATAATATTCTCACTCTGGGGAAATTTTATATTCATAAATGTAAGTGCCTTAAAACAAAGCCACTGTTTTTTGTTTTTCAGAAAGTATTTTGGATTTATTGTAAGTCATTAAGAATATTAAAATCGAGAAGTGGAAGAAGACTTTTTGATTTATTGAAGATAATTAAGCTTCTAGAAGACCCTGTTGTCTAATTCTTTTTTTCCTCCTTTTATCTCTCTATGTCTATATACTGTATTGTATTCCTGAGATATCTGTTTCCAGTAGATGAAGTAAACATGAATATTCATGAGTTCCCGTATTGTGGGCGTGTCCTTGATAATGCGGAAACTGAAAATGTTAAGTCTGCGCTCATCGAGTTTTATCGTTCTCAGTGGATTGTTTTGAAGTGCAAAAAAAGTCACTGAAACAAACAGGAATTCACTTTGAACTTTAATTGAATGATAAGTGATTTTTTTGAATAAGAGAAAACCAGAGAAATTTAAAGCAAGTGTCTCAGAACTGGCATAAGCTGTGAGAAGAGAAAGGAGACTGTTTCATCTCACACAGCGAGATTCAGTGAGAAGTGTCTGGTACTGCTTTGCTCTTTCCTGCAGAATAGTTTGTGTTCTGGAGCCAGAGCCAGTTATCAGCCTTGAATTGGAGTTGTATACTTTATTGTCAAGTCAAGTCACCTTTTTTATAATATAAGTCAATATTTTTTATAAAATTGTTTCAAAGCAGCTTTACAGAGGTAACAGGAAAATAATTCAGCAAAGTTTTGGCTGTACAGCAGCTCTAGAAGGGCAGGAAAATCAATACTATAGACCCTTTGCAAGTCGACCGGCGTTACCGGAAGTTCCGCCATGTTGGAGACACCCGGTCCCCGGAAGTCATTTGTTTGCATGCTAACTTGCTCGTTTTACTCTTTCAAAAATCGCTCATTTTGAAGAAGGAATGGCAGCGATACCGCGTGATAAAGGTGTTGCAAGGACTGTTTTATACAGGGATAAGCTTGATCCGCCGGAGAAGTCAAGATATATTGACAAAATGTAAGCTAATCGACAGTGAAGATCCACTCGATGATTCGGCTATACAACAACGTATTATAAGTATTACAAAGTATTAGAACTAAGAATTATATATTAAGTTTATAAGTACACTATACTAAGTATTATATAGAACTATAATACCAAAATCAGATATAAATGAATGAGTACAAGAGATTATCTTTAAATTAACAATCAAAATTTACAACAGAAGGACACATATTTGCCAAACTGCATGCCACATGCACAACTATCTGTCTTCTCAGCAAAAAAGGTAAGATTTACATAGTTTTTTTTATTAGCAGATGTGTAAGATTTTCTTTCCAGTTTTTTGGGTTTCAATTTCGTAGTACTTCCCCCCCCCCCCCCCCAAAGAAGCAACATCTTTCAACATACGAACTCCTCTCTCTTTCTCTCTCTCCCACTCTCTATTCATCTCTCCATTTATTCTGATTTTTTTTTTTCATTTGAAATGAGTGATTACTTACTATTTACAAAATGGTCCGAGCAAACTCGAATGTTTGCCAGGTTCTTGCCCATAAAATCTTGGTTAAGTGCTGCTCGGCACTCAAGTTCTCCCACTCCTGGCCTTGGTTATAAATAACGGCTGGAAGGCGATAAAATGTATTTCGGCACCTCTATCATCCTCTGAACGATTGTGGCAATCTTCTACATTACAGTAGTTTCCTTTCGCCTTCGGCATTGCGATATATATTTAGTTATATGTAATATATGTTACGCTCTGCTTGATCCTCAATGTGAATGGTGTTGAACGAGTAACCGGTGGTGTCTCCAAGATGGCCGACTTCCGGGTTGGTGACGTCACCTGAAAAGGGTCCATTGATGAATATTAAGTGTTAAGTGTCCCCTCCATCAGATGATGAAATGGAGGGGGAAAAAAACCTTGGGACAAGGTCTAGTAAAGTTACGGTTACTGCAAACACTTCAGGGCTGTGTTATCAGGTCTAATATCGGTGTAGATTAAAGTGACGGCTTGTGGTTCCTCACAGAGAGGAAAAAAATCACTCTTAAGAAGATTTTCATTCACCGTTCCTTGCTGGTCCCTTAATCCCTGCCTTAATCCTGAATGCAGAATCTCTGGCAATATTCAAAAGACTGCTGGCAACTTTTGACTTATGTAGAGCAAGAAACAACACAAGTGTTTATGCAAACTGATAGACTTTATTACATATACAGCAGCATGATGAAAACCGTCCAAAACCACAACCTGAATGAGACTCAAGACAACATTTCCTTTCTTCAGTCTTAAACGCGTTCACACTTATTCAGCATGTGCATGTAAAGAGAGTAAAATGTCTGTTACTTTGAATGCAACAGGTTTAGGCTTATCTTTTTTTATTTCTATGTGAAATGTTGTGAGGATTAGATTGCAGCACTAGTTGAAGAAATTATAAAACTCAATTGAAAGTTTTACAACGTCATTGCATTTGACATCTTTACAATTATACTTCAATTAGTACTTCAACTTCAACTAAATGAGAAATGTTGCGTTTGCAACTAGCTGAAATATATAACAAATTTCCATTTGAGTTTTTTCAGTTAATGTTTATTGTATTTGAAATAACAAGTAAAGTAACAATTAACAAGTAAAACTGAAAACCATTTAATACTGCTAATTACATAGGAAATCTTTGTCCTGTAAATTCTGATAGACACTGATATATAAATGTTTCTTAAACCAAAAGATGACTGCTAGATTTGAAGTAGTCGTCCAAGTCTCATTCTAATTTCACTAAAGCAGGACTCGTTCATGGAGAGCAGAAGCGTCCGTAAAACAAAATGCTTTTGGTTGGATTGTGTCGGATGAAGAAAAGGAAAGGATGGTCTGCGTTAAAGACCTGCGGCATACTACACATTAACATTATGACAGCGCCGGTGGCAGCAGCCGCTTCGGTTCCTTCCTCATTGACTTCAATAAAGGCTTTATGAATCACCTTCGACAGCACCAGATCATTGCTGGAGGACATGCCTGAAAGATTCACCTTTCTCCTATCAAAAACATCCTCCATTCCCATGCTGATCAGAAGACTCTTCATGTCATATTTTTCCTCCATCTTGAATTTGGGCAGAGACACTTGAACCTCTTGTTCACGCATGGCTTCTGGTTTGGTCCAGTCCATGAGCTTCTCGTAGGTCAGTGCCTTTTCAAGCTGGATTATAAAGAGAGACATTTCAGATTCAGATTCAAAACATCTGACTGATCACTGCTGGCTAATTAATCATTCACATCACCTTCTGAAGGCCAGTGGTGTCGTCTTCCATCTCGTCAGGAAGGATGATCAACATACTGAGATTCTTCCCAACATACGGCAGCTCCAGAATCTGACTGTTTATCTCTGGGATGAAGGACAGAGGAAAGTGCGCCTTTTGATTCATCACCTTCACTGGTTTAGTTTGATTCTGCCAAACATAAATGGAAACACATTGTAACCCCTCAGATTTATTCATGCTCGTTTGATACTTTAAGTCATGAAATCTCACCTTGTTCAGCTTAAACTGCCCATCTCTGGTGGATTCCTTTGGGAATTTCTTTTCCCAGTTTCCCTTGAAGTAGATGGCGTTCACCAAAACCAGTTTTGTCATCCCACTGACGACTCCCTGTGGCAGCAAGTCCTTGATCTTCTCTAAGATACAAATGGACATTGTTCACTTTAAGCAGTGATTTGAACTGGATTTTTTGATATTTTTACTATATAGCTCAACTCAAGAACCAAACAAAACCCTTAAAAAGACAATTTTACTGAACCTAAAAGTGTTGCAAAAAATATGAAATTAAAGTGCTAGAGTTTTAAATTCAGAATAAGTTAATGCTGGATTTCACCTTGAGTTTTGTCCTCCACCCATTTGTTGATGTTGACACGAGCAGTCTCTGATTTGTTCTTGAAATCCACCTTCTCCAGTTCAGCTTCATAGTATTTTTTTGTGTCATTAAGGAATTTCTATAATATATCAAAACTTTGATTGATTGCAAATTATATTAGAGTTGAGAACATTTCCAGAACCTCCAGAGAATAAAGTGAGTCTTACCTCAATAAACTGGTAGGATTGCTCTCCGTAGAGGCGGTTGGCGAGACTCAACGCATACGGGACTCCTGGTTTGTTCAGTTCACTCATAAACTTGTTGAAGCTTGAATGAATTTGGTCCTCTGCCTTTCCCTCAGGACATTTCTGTTTGTATTAACAATATCAGACTTAATCAGACACACCCAAACACTCCCCCAGTAAATAGACCTGTTCATGCAATCAAGTCCTGAGGTTCCCAACTAACATAAATATGTGCGAAGAACGTTCTCATTAAGATAACTAAAATGCTTAAGAAAAAAGTTCCATAAACAATGTATAAATAATACATAACTTTGACAGAATGTTATCTAAAGTTCTGAGAACGTTCCCTGATAACTGGATTAGTGTTTGATGTAAATATTCATATGAAACCTTGAGTTCAGCAGGTTTCTGGGTTTGCTGCATCATTGATGGTTCAGGCTGTTTCCTGACGCCACACGGAGACGGAGGCTTGTGCTCTTGCTGCGTCATTGCTTGTGCAACTGGAGGATTGTTAAAGCCCAGGACCTACACAACATTATTATGGGAGAATTAATAAAGCAAACTTCAACATTTATTGTGAGTGCACTTCTCAGATACATAATATAATAGTTTAAAATGTACAAGAACACACAATGAAGAACTGATGATTGCAAACACGTTCTTTGTTGATTTTTGGCCGAATGCAATTATTGAACGAACATTTTATCTTACACCTTCCACAGCCGATATAGATTTATAAAAACACATTTAGACCATTTAACATTATGACTTTTATCAGAATATGAGAAGACTTTCAACCAGCATATAGAAATGGATGCCTTAACTATATTAATTAAAATGTATGATGGAGAACGCTGTCTTTGATTATGTTATGATCATGGTAAAAACACGGTACTCATGGTAAATTAAGAAAACAAGCGATTCAACAATAAGACTAACAATGTTGAGCTATACAACAATTAGTTTCTGTTGATAAATCTAGTAAACAGTTGCTCACCTGTCTAAGAAAATGTTTAATATATTAAAGTGGTACTTTAAGACGTTTCTCCTTACACTAAACCTTTTTGGCATGAAGCATTTATTTATAATGGAATCAGATTTTATGAACAGAATCATGTTTAAGAAGCGCACAAACTGTGTTGACTTCTTTCATAGTGGGGCGAAGACGAGTAAAATAAAGATGGAAAGCATGCACTTGTTGTGCAACGTCTTGCATCACTCCCTGGTTCCTCGGTCTCAATCTACTTTCCCGTCACCCTGTGTTAAGATGCAGAAGTTTAGATTATGTGAAATCACCTTGATCATCTGATCTGCTGTGTTTCCTCTTGCTCCGAGTGACACCATGGCCAGAGCCGAGGAGATGCTGACAGGAGAGTAAAACACATTTCCTGAAGCATTTCCTCCGCTGATCTTCTTGAACAGGTTGAGGTTGAACTGAGTGTTTGCTGCGGATAAAGACTCCATTTTCACAAACTAGAAAGCAGAAGAGAGAGAGAGAGAGAGAGAGAGAGAGAGAGATATGGTCAACATAAAGCTAAAAGAACTTCAGGATGTTTTCTCTTTAATCCCTCACATCAGTTGTGATTTCCCATGTAAACAACATCATATGATTGTGTAAGAAACAGTCAATCAATGCTTTATCTCTCACATGACATCAGTTAGCAGTTTAAATCTTTTTCATTACACATACAGAACGGAAATTTAGAAATCTCTTCCGTGAGAAAAATAAAACTATGCTTTCATTTTCCTTTAGTCCCTCCCTTTTCTTGGCTTATTCTACTCCAAATAATGTCTGAAACTTCGTATTATGAGCACGTCTTGTGTTCCTCTGCCTCTTCACGACGAATCGCTTTCTGTATCTTTCTAATCGCGTCTGCTAATTAAATAAATGTAATGTGTAAATATAGACCTGCTTTACTCGACGCTTTGTGTTAAAATACTTCTAACAAGCAGAGAAGTGGAATAAAAGCATTACCTAGAGTATTGAGCAGGATTGATGCAGTTTGATGTGTGTTGGAGGAGAAGAATGAATGAATCTGCGTAGAGTCATTCTGGTAAATGTCACGCCCTGAAGAACCACATCCATCCCTCCTGTAAGACGTCTCGGGTTATTAACGGGACACTGCATTGGCTCACGCTTTGGGAAAACTTCTTTCACGCTATTGATGCGCCAATGTTGCAATATATTGTTCCTGAGATATCTGTTTCCAGTAGATGAAGTAAACATGAATATTCATGAGTTCCCGTATTGTGGGCGTGTCCTTGAGAATGCGGAATCTGAAAATGTTAAGTTTGCGCTCATCGAGTTTTATCGTGTTCAGTGGATTGTTTTGAAGTGCACAAAAAGTCACCGAAACAAACAGGAATTCACTTTAATCTTTAATTGAATAAGTGATTTTTTTTTATGAGAGAAAACCAGAGAAATTTAAAGCAAGTGTCTCAGAACTGGCAAAAGCTGTGAGAAGAGAAAGGAGACTGTTTCATCTCACACAGCGAGATTCAGTGAGAAGTGTCTGGTACTGTTTTGCTCTTTCCAGCAGAATAGTTTGTGTTCTGGAGCCAGAGTTAGTTCTCAGTCTTGAAATAGAGTTGTATACTTTATTGTCAAGTCACCTTTATTAATAAAGCGCTTTTTAATAACATTGTTTCAAAGCAGCTTCACAGAGATAAGAGGAAAATATTTCATCAAAGTTATTTTTTTTGGGGGGGGCTTAGAGTCTTGTATAGTTACGGTTACTGCAAACACTTCAGGTCTGTGTTATCATGTCTAATATCAGCGTAGATGCTCGATCGATCAACGAGTGACGACTTGTGGTTCCTCTTGGAGGCAAAAAAATCACTTACAAGAACATTTTCATTCACCGTTCCTTGCTGGTGGAACGACCTCCCTGCCTTTATCCTGAATGCAGAATCCCTGGCAATATTCAAAAGACTGCTGAAAACTTTTGACTTATGTAGAGCAAGAAACAACAAGTGTTTATGCAAACTGATAGACTTTATTACATATACAGCAGAATGATGAAAACCGTCCAAAACCACAACCTGAATGAGACTCAAGACAACATTTCCTTTCTTCAGCCATAAACACATTAACACTTATTCAGCATGTGCATGTAAAGAGAGTAAAATGTCTGTTACTTTGAATTCAACATTCTTTTTTATTTCTATGTGAAATGTTGTGAGGATTAGATTGTAGCAGTAGTTGGAGAAATTATAATACTCAATTGGAAGTTTTACAACGTCATTGCATTTGACATCTTTACAATTATACTTCAGTTAGTACTTCAAATTAAACTAAATGAGAAATGTTGCGTTTGCAACTAGCTGAAATATATAACAAATTTCCATTTAACTTTTTTCAGTTAATGTTTATTGTATTTGAAATAACATTTATGGGTTTTAGTACAACTGAAAAACATTTAATACTGCAAATTTAATAAGTAAATTCCGATAGAAACTGATATATAAATGTTTCTTAAACCAAAAGATGACTGCTAGATTTGAAGTAGTCGTCCAAGTCTCATTCTAATTTTACTAAAGCAGGACTCGTTCATGGAGAGCAGAAGCGTCCGTAAAACAAAATGGTCTTGGTTGGATTGTGTCGGATGAAGAAAAGGAAAGGATGATCTGCGTTAAAAACCAGCGGCATACTACACATTTCTGCCATGATGATGCCAGTGGCAGCAGCCGCTTCTGTTCCTTCCTCGTTGACTTCAATAAAGGCTTTATGAATCACCTTCGACAGCACCAGATCATTGCTGGAGGACATGCCTGAAAGATTCACCTTCTTCTGGTCAAAAACATCCTCCATTCCCATGCTGATCAGAAGACTATTCATGTCATATTTTTCTTCCATCTTGAATTTGGGAAGAGATACATAAACCTCTTCTTGACGCATGGCTTCTGGTTTGGTCCATTCCATGAGCTTCTCGTAGGTTAGTGCCTTTTCAAGCTGGATTATAAAGAGAGACATTTCAGATTCAGATTCAAAACATCTGACTGATCACTGCTTACTAATTAATCATTCACATCACCTTCTGAAGGCCAGTGGTGTCGTCTTCAATCTTATTAGGAAGGATGATCAACATACTGAGATTCTTCCCAACATACGGCAGCTCCAGAATCTGACTGTTTATCTCTGGGATGAAGGCCAGAGGAAAGTCTCCCGTTTGATTCATCATCTTCACTGGTTTAGTTTGATTCTGAAGAAACAAATGGAAACACATTGTAACAACTCAGATTTCGTCACACTCTTTTAAAAATATACTTTAAGACATGAAATTTCACCTTGTTCAGCATAAACTGCCCATCTCTGGTGGATTCCTTTGGGAATTTCTCTTCCCAGTTTCCCTTGAAGTAGATGGCGTTCACCAAAACCAGTTTTGTCATCCCATCGACGACTCCCTGTGGCAGCAAGTCCTTGATCTTCTCTAAGATACAAATGGACATTGTTCACTTTAAGCAGTGATTTCAACTGGTTTGTTTGATATTTTTACAATATAGCTCAACTCAAGAACCCATGAAGCAAAACAAAACCCTTGAAAAGACAATTTTGCTGAACATAAAAGTGCTGCAAAAAATATGAAATTAAAGTGCTAGAGCTTTAAATTCAGAATAAGTTAATGCCGGATTTCACCTTGAGTTTTGTTCTCCACCCATTTGTTGATGTTGACACGAGCAGCTTCTGATTTGTTCTTGAAATCCACCTTCTCCAGTTCGGCTTCATAGTATCTTTTTGTGTCATTAAGGAATTTCTGTAATAGAGCAAAATTTTGTTTGATTGCAGATTATATTAGAGTTGAGAACATTTCCAGAACCACTGGAGAAAAAAGTGAGTCTTACCTCAATAAACTGGTAGGATTGCTCTCCGTAGAGGCGGTTGGCGAGACTCAACGCATACGGGACTCCTGGTTTGTTCAGTTCACTCATAAACTTGTGGAAATCAGAATGAATTTGGTCCCCTGAATAATGAGATCCAGGAGTCGCGGCGTCGGGTTTCAGAGGGTTTTTAAAGCCCAAAACCTGCACAGCATTATTATCAGTAGAATTAATAAAGATAACCTCACTATTCTGATAAGATCAACATGTAACATGTACAGCATATACAGTAATACCTCGAGATACGAGCGTCTCTACATACGAGTATTCCAAGATACGAGCAAGCCTTCTGGTAGATTTTTGCTTCCAGATACAAGTACATTTTCGAGATACAAGCACACGTACTGACGCCGATGTCGACGCACTTTCACTTCAGTGTTCACTGACTTCAGTATGCGTTGCCCGCGAGTAGCTGATTTTCTGTTCATTATTCTTTACATTAGCGACGAGCTCTAAGAAAGTGAGTAGGACGGTAGTGAGAAGAAGCAGCGGAAATTAAGCTTGACCATGGAAATTAAGCTTGAAATTGTTTGAATTTGGATCGATCTACAGACGATACGCAGGTGTTACAAGAGCTCAGCATTGAAAAGAAACACCCTGATAAATTGTCTACTGGTCGTGCTTCGGCGCTTTTTGACGACGCATACCTTACTTATTTTTAAAGGGAGACCGAAACAAATCTCCCTCGATAGGTATTTAGTTAAAAGGTCTGCGCCAAGTGAAAGTGAGGGTAGTCAGGCGAAAACACGGAAGAAAACAAACAAAACAATAATATAAAATAGAAAAGTTACAAAAAATATGTAAGCTAAGTTCAGTTATGTTAATTTAACGCAAGTTATTACGTAAGTTATGTAGTGTTCATGTAAGGTATGATACGGAATCAAGTGTCTGCGTACCAACCCCCCCCCCCCCCCCCTCCCTCATCCGCACCTGCTGCAACTGTCTGAAAAACTTAGAATTAAAACCACAGTTTATTTGATATCACACAAATCCTTATACTGTTTACATGTACTATAATTATGTGTGAGTGTGTTTGTGTCTATACCAATAAAAAACAGTTTTCTTCTATTGTTACGGATGTGGACTGAATTAATTTGTTTTCTATTATTTCTTATGGGAAAACATGATTCTAGATACAAGCAATTTGAGTTACGAGCTCTGCCCTGGAACGGATTATGCTTGTATCTCGAGGTATTACTGTAGTAGTTTAAAATACTGAACATGACGATACACCCAACACACAAATATAGCCTACATGGTTTGAACTGCTGGCCATAAAACAACCACATAAGAGTGGAATCACCTTAAACATCTGATCTGCTGTGTTTCCTCTTGCTCCGAGCGACACCATGGCCAGAGCCGAGGAGATGCTGACAGGAGAGTAAAACACATTTCCTGAAGCATTTCCTCCGCTGATCTTCTTGAACAGGTTGAGGTTGAACTGAGTGTTTGCTGCGGATAAAGACTCCATTTTCACAAACTAGAAAGCAGAAGAGAGAGAGAGAGAGAGAGAGAGAGAGAGAGAGATGGTCAACATAAAGCTAAAATAATTTCAAGATGTTTTCTCTTTAATCCCTCACATCAGTTCAGATTTCCCATGTAAACAACATCACATGATTGTATAAGAAACAGTCAATCAATGCTTTATCTCTCACATGACGTCAGCTTAACAGTTTAAATCATTTTCATCATTACACATACAGAACTGAAATTTAGAAATCTCTTCCGTGAGAAAAATAAAACTATGCTTTCACTTTCCTTTAGTCCCTCCCTTTTCTTGACTTATTCTACTCCACTAATGTCTGAAACTTCGTATTATGAGCACGTCTTGTGTTCCTCTGCCTCTTCACGACGAATCGCTTTCTGTATCGTTCTAATCGACGAAGCGTCTCCTAAATTAATAAATGTAAATGTAGATCTGTTTTGTGCATTGCGTTGTGTTAAAGGACTTCTAACAAGCAGAGAAGTGAAATAAAAGCATTACCTAGAGTATTGAGCAGGATTGATGCAGTTTGATGTGTGTTGGAGGAGAAGAATAAATGAATCTGCGTAGAGTCATTCTGGTAAATGTCACGCCCTGAAGAACCACATCCTTTAAACCACATCCATCCCTCCTGTAAGACGTCTCAGGTTGTTAACGGGACAGTGCATTGGTTCACGCTTCGGGAAAACTCCTTTCACGCTATTGATGCAATATGTTGTGTTCCTGAGATATTTATTTCTAGTGGATGAAGCACTCGTGGATGTTCATGCGTTTCCGTATTGTGGGCGTGTCCTTGAGAATGCGGAATCTGAAAATGTTAAGTTTGCGCTCATCGAGTTTTATCGTGTTTCATGGATTGTTTTGAAGTGCTAAAAAAAGTCACTGAAACGAACAGGAATTTACTTTTAACTTTCATTAATGATGAGTGAATTTTTTTTGGAAAAGAGAAAACCAGAGAAATTGTAAATTCAAGTGTCTCAGAACTGGCAAAAGCTGTGAGAAGAGAAAGGTGACTGTTTCATCTAAGCAACTGTCAGATCGATCATTGAATGTGATTTTATCATTGAATGTGACTTTTGAAATAGAGAATAGAAACCTTTTGCCAAAGGTTGCCAAAGTGGATTCAGAAAAGGTCGAAATACGATGGATTCAATCTTAAGTTTGGAGGCAGAAATTCGAAAAGCTCAAATAAACAAAGTATTGGTGGGAGTCTTCTTCGATGTTGAAAAGGCTCATGACATGTTGTGGAAAGAGGGGTTGTTAATGAAATTGGAAGCTTTTGGGATTGAGGGGAAAATGTTCAATTGGATTTCAAGTTTCTTGTTTGACAGAATACAAGTAGCTAAGAGTGGGATCTGAATATTCTCGGATATTCCCAATTGAGAATGAAACTCCCCAGGAAAGTGTGAGCAGCACAATTCTTTTCAATATAAGGATTAGCAACATATTTCTTAACATTGAGACAGGCATAGGAAGTTCATTATATGCAGATGATGGAGCACTGTGGAAAAGGGGGCGTAATATGCTATTTATAGAAAATAAAATGCAAAAGGCAGTGAAGGAGGTGGAGAAATGGGCAAACTGTTGGGGTTTTAAGTTCTCTGTAGCAAAAACACAAGTGATATGTTTCTCAAATAAGAAAAAAGATCCTGTATTAAATATCAGATTGTATGATCATCTACTGGAACAAGAAAAAGTAGTGAGATTTCTGGGTGTGTGGATGGACTCTAAACTAAGTTTTGGAGTTCATATTCAGAAATTAATAGAAAAATGCAAGAAAGAAATCAATGTAGTAAGATGCTTGTCAGGTGCTGACTGGGGGGGCAAGTTGTCAGTCACTCAATAGAATTTATTATGCAGTGATTAGGTCAAACATAGACTATGGTAGTATGGTTTACAGCTTTGCAAACAAAACCTTACTTAAAAAAAATGAAGTTATTCAAAATCAGACTTTGCGTATATGCTGTGGAGCATTTAGATCATCACCAGTGGTATCACTACAAGTTGAAATGGGAGAATTGCCGATAGAACAACGTAGGCTTCAATTGAGGATGAAGTACTGATGTAATGGGACGTCTGGAAAGCCATCCAGTTAAACAGCTCCTAGAAGAATGTTGGGAATATGAATATAAAGAAGTAGCAAGCTTTGGTTGGGTAGTAAGGAAAGAGACAAACAACTTGGGACTGAAAAATCTAGTAATAGCACCTGCTGTTCCAATATCGGTTATCCCTCCTTGGATGTATCCTATGCCACTAATTGATTTCCAAATACTGTACATAAAGAAATTAAGAAAATAAACTGAGAGTGTAATTCAACAGTACATAAGCAGAGAGTACTATTCAGTATTACAGTTTTTTACAGATGGGTAAAAGGAGCCTGGCTCTGGTAGAACTGCAGCAGCAGTATTCATACTTTAAAAAAAAAATTTTTTTGAAAAGAATATCGGATCATGTGTCAGTATTTACAACCAAAGTTTTAGCAATCATATTGGCATTAGAGTGGATTTAAGAAGTTAATCCACTCTGGCTCATCCCACCCACCCCCTCCTGGACTTAGTGTTGGACTGTTTTTTGAGTTATTATTTTTCATAATGTTGTTGGGGACTGCTTAGTTTGCTTGGTTTTGTTTGAGTTGTTTGCCTGTCTTGTCTTACCTCCCTCCCCTTGTCTTTGTGTCCCCCCCCCCCCTTGTCTTGCTGTCCGTTGCTATCATGTGCCTGTCGGTTGTGGTGTTTTCAGCCTTGTCTTGTTTCTCGTAGGGACGTCAGGTGGCATCCTTTAGAGGGGGGTGGGGGGTGTAGTGTCACGGTTCTGTCATTCTAGTTTGGACTTTTAGAGTGTCTGTTGACAGAGCCCTGACACTGCCCATTTATCGGGTTTATGTGAGATCGCGTGCCTCGGTGCGCGCTCTCGTTTCCATGTGGTTTCATGTCGTCCGTGTCGCGCACAGTTGGTTATTACCAACTACGCGTCGTTGTATGAACACATGGCGATGTAAGTCAGCATTCGCTGCATTTTTCTGTCCGTCAGCATGTGCCCCGCCCCGTTGTTACCTCGTTTCCCTTGAGTGTTGTCAGCTGTTTCTTATTACTACCCTTCTTCTTGCGTCCTATATATATCCCTTTGTATTTGCTGTTCGTTGTGGTCCCGTTGTCATTCTTGTCTGGATGCTCCCTGCCCTGATTTCCCTGTTTGTTTCATGTTTGAGTTATGATCTTGTTTATGTTATGTTTTCCCACTTGTGGGTTGTTTCTTTTGTGTGTTATTATTTTTAACATTTAGTTTAAAATATTGCTTTGGAGGGAGTAGTAGAAGAGACCAGGTCCACACAAGCGTTGCAGTTAAAGTGATGTATTTACACTTAAAGCCAAAACCACTAAACAGTGCATATATTATTTACAGTGTGTTAAATAAGTAAAGATTAGAGAAAGAAGCAACAACCAGCTAATGGGGATCAATTAACGAAGGTGGTGCCAAATTAAAGAAAGGAATAAAACAAAACGGTTCATAAACTAAATTCCCCAAACCCTCTAAACCAGAGGTCTCAAACATACGATATTTTGTGGCCCGCGGGACAATATGAAAATTTAATGTAAGTGCGGCCCGCGAGTTTTGAATGAATAGCGCTTTACCGCATTGTGTGCGGAACGTTCCATTTTCGTGCGAGCTGGAGCTGTAAAAACCATCCAATCACAGTGGAGTATATGAGTCCCGGGGGCCAATCACAGTGGAGTATATGAGTCCCGGGGGCCAATCACAGTGGGGTATATGAGTCCCGGGGGCCAATCACAGTGGAGTAAATGACTCCCGGGGGCGGGGCATCGGCCGGGCGTGATGCAGACAGAGAGACATTTCACAACTATGGAGCTGCCCGTGTAACATCACATTTGTCAAAGCCGTCGTAGACTCATTACTTGTTGTGCTTGAAATTGAGCATGTTCTACTTTGAGCTGGACGAAGTCAATGTTACTGTTATTTTGTTTTTCCATCATTTGAAATTGGCTGATTTGCTCAAAAGTTGATAGTGATATGATCACCACTAACCATGTGAATGATATGTTATCATGACGAATCTGCAAATTAATGACCAACACGATGTTCTGTTGACAGTGTCACCGAGGGGAGTGGAGCTGGGACACTCAGCCACATCCCGTCCAGCTTGAGGGGGCCTCAGTTTTCCACCCCGTTTACATAGTCAACGGGACATCTGTGTTGGCTAGATTGTCCCGATGAACCCATGAGGTTAATATAGAAAATAAAATCCAGTAAATAACGCCTCCGTGGCTGCATCCCATTGTTTGTATATAATACATTTATTAAAGGTGTCCCACAGTCCCCAGCTGATAATTAACAGCCAGTAGCAGTCGCCTATCTCAGTATTTTCTACCATGTACAAATGTTACGATGTTCATGTCATCAGGAAAGTATGGAAGCCCGTTTCCGCCACAGTTGAGAAAAAAAGGATCAAGTCATAATAATGCGAGGGTTTCTCAAAATAATGACTTGGTATCTCGAAAAAATGAGAGAGTTTCTCATAATAATGACTTAGTATCTCGAAATAATGAGAAAGTTTCTTATAATAATAAACTAGTATCTTGAAAAAATGTGTAACATTTTCCTCAACCTTGAACTTCAGTAAGTCCAAGTCCAGGTCTACTTACTGACGATCATCTTCAAGCTATACTGAGAGTCTCAACTGTTTCCTCTCTCAAGCCAAATGTGGTTCAGCTGTTTGAGAGGAAGATCTGCAGGTCTCTGGCAGCAAGAAGTAGGCAAGACAAGTCATATTCAGAACCGTTCATGTTCTTCAACATTGTGTTTATGTTCAGGACAGTTTATGTTCAGAAGAACCCACTGAAGTTAAAGAACTAAAGAACTGTCAATAATGACGTTTGAAAATGTTTTTTTGTTTGTGGAATACTTGATGCGGCCCTGCCTTACCCAAACTCTGCCTCCTGCGGCCCCCAGCTAATTTGAGTTTGAGACCCCTGCTCTAAACTTACTAACCAAGACAAAATGTGAAAAGGAAACCCAAAATCTTCAGCACGTCCAGACTAACCTATACTGAATAATAAGCAAAAATACAAAAGTGGCGCTCAACTCTTACCTAGTGTATCTAACATTTGTTAGCTACGGGCGATATGTATGTCGCACAACATGCTTACCTGTTCCCTTGGCCTCAAAAAGTTTAAGTGAAACAGTGACTCAAAACAACCCTTGCCTTAAGGTTGTTATTAACAAGAACAAATGCAAGATTCGCAGATACAAAGTATATACGAAGGAGAAACATAAATTTACAATAAACTCAAAACACACAGCACACCACACACTGAGCTGCTGATCATGGTGAGCTGGGAAACTTTTAAATCAGCAGGGTGGCGCTTGATTGGCTGCCAAGACGACGTCACTGATTGAGATTGACAGTTGCCTCCTCCAAACTTGACTAGACCTCTTCAATGGCTTTACCTGTATGCAGTACTAACCCTGTAAAATCTGATATATTAAATAATATATCAGTAATTTCATTTCTTAAATAGAACAATTTAGTAATATTTATAAAATATTTTGTTTTAAGATCAAAACTCTTTAGTCTTAAAACAATGACTGAGGCGTAAGGAAATATAACAGTTGTCACAGCTGTCAGCTGGAGTGCCGATGAAAGCCAGCAGAGGTCACTCCTCCTTTCTCCTTGATCATATCATTAACTACATTTCCCACAATCCATCGTCTGAACCAATCATGTTCTTTTCATACTTTCTAATCATACTTCCACCTGTGTGTTATAATCTTCTTTATTCACGGTTACTTTGTAAAGTCTTGTTTGTGTCACCACTGCATTTCTGAGAGCTTTTCTGGTTTACTGTGTCATGGTTTTTGATCTTCTGCCTGGTTTTGCCCTGTTGATTTCTCGATTATTTATTACTTGTGACAACAGCACAGTTTAAAGATTTAAATGGCTATTCCAGATAATGAAATGCACCATATCAGCAGATTCTGTGCAGCCTCACCTTCTGAAGGCCAGTGGTGTCGTCTTCAATCTCGTCAGGAAGGATGATCAACATACTGAGATTCTTCCCGACATACGGCAGCTCCAGAATCTGACTGTTTATCTCTGGGATGACGGCCAGAGGAAAGTGCGCCGTTTGATTCATCATCTTCACTGGTTTAGTTTGATTCTGCCAAACATCAGTGGAAACTCTTTATAACTGCTTTTTTCAAGACTGTTAAAAATGTATTTAAAAAGATCATGAAATCTCACCTTGTTCAGCTTAAACTGCCCATCTCTGGTGGCTTCCTTTGGGAATTTCTCTTCCCAGTTTCCCTTGAAGTAGATGGCGTTCACCAAGACCAGTTTTGTCATCCCATCGACAACTCCCTGTGGCAGCAAGTCCTTGATCTTCTCTAAAACAAAAAGTGCTGTAAAATTAAAACTTCAACCTCCAAAAAACGTTTATACCTCAAGAACCCATTAAAGCTGAATATGGCCCTTGGAAAAACTGAATTTAAAAAGCAGCGAAACACAAATAGTATTTGTGAAGTTAGTTTCTACTGGATTTCACCTTGACTGTTTCATCTCACACAGCGAGATTCAGTGAGAAGTGTCTGGTACTGCTTTGCTCTTTCCTGCAGAATAGTTTGCGTTCTGGAGCCAGAGCCAGTTATCAGCCTTGAATTGGAGTTGTATACTTTATTGTCAAGTCAAGTCACCTTTATTAATAAAGCGTTTTCTATAATATAGATTGTTTCAAAGTAGCATTACAGAGATAACAGGAAAATAATTCAACAAAGTCTGTTTTGGCTGTACAGCAGCTCTAGAAGAGCAGGACAATCAATACTATTGATGAACATTAAGTGTTAAGTGTCCTCTCCATCTGGTGATAAAATGGAGGGGGGGAAAAACCTTGGAAGAAAAACCATTTGATGCATTCTAAGTAATTTGCAAAATTTTAAAATACGGTGATTAATAGGGAGCCAATGCAGTGTTGACAGAACCAGGCAAATATGCTCATACTTCCTGGTTCTAGAAGGGACTCAAGCTGCTACATTTTGGACCAGCTGGAGTTTGTTTATTAAGTGTGCAGGGCAACCACCCAGTAATCTAGCCTTGAGCTCAAAAGCACATGAACTAACTTTTACGCATTTCTCATTGAGAGCATATGTCGTAGTTTACATATATTTTTAAGATGGAAGAATGCAGTTTTACAGATGCTAGAAACATGGCTTTCAAATGAAAGATTAGTATCATATATTATGGCGAGCAGGGCATTGCCGAGAGACATGAGAGACCGTCATGAGGTGGCGTCATTGATGAACTGTCTTTGGAGCGGAAACATAAATGGAGTAGCAATGCCAGTGAAGGAGAGAAAGGACCAGGCCTGGAATTTTGTTGTGTTTTGTGCTTGTGTGTGTGTGGCATTTATTTATTTTTTTTTATTTTTTTTTTTTACTTTCAAATTAAAAGTTGTTAAATGTTCGCTGGCCCCAGAGTTTGACGACAGTTTATCTGTAACAGTGATTTCTAACAAATTACAACATAACAGGTTTTATTGAATTATTATTAAATTTATTTTGAAGAGACATACAGTGAATGCATTTACATAATTTGACTTATGTTAGTGCAGGAAACAACACAAGTATTTATGCAAACTGACAGACTTGATTACATATACAGCAGCATGATGTAGCCTGAATGAGACTCGGGACAACTGCAATGCATTTCCTTTCTTCAGTCATAAACATGTCAACATTTATTCAGCATGTGCATGTAAAGAGAGTAAAATGTCTGTTACTTTGAATGTAACATAGGACAATCTTTTTTATTTCCATGTGAATGTTGTGAGGATTAAATTGCAGCACTAGTTGGAGATCTGTATCTGTATGTCATCTGTATCCAACATATTTACAATTATACTTCAGTTAGTACTTCAACTTAAACTAAATGAGAAATATTGCCTTTGCAATTAGCCGAAATATAGCTTTTTTCATTTTATTTTTGCCAGTTTGCCGGTTTAGTCAAGAATACTAACCCTGATTAGGGTTATAAATGATTAGGAATTAATATATTTTAAATAATTCTAATGCAGATTCTCAGTTACACAAGCAGGAATAATTTGTGTTTAAATCAACATTTTCTTTTCTGAAAACCATTTAACACCGGTACTACTAATTTAATAAGAAATCTTTTTCCTGTAAATGTAAATACTGATATATAAATGTTTCTTAATCCAAACAATGACTGGTAGATTTTAAGTAGTTATTCCAAGTCTCATTTAAATTTTTCTAAAGCAGGACTCGTTCATGGAGAGCAGAAGCGTCCGTAAAACAAAATGCTCTTGGTTGGATTGTGTCGGATGAAGAAAAGGAAAGGATGATCTGCGTTAAAAACCTGTGGTATCGTACCAATGCATGGCGTGTAGACGGCGCCGGTGGCAGCAGCCGCTTCGGTTCCTTCCTCGTTGACTTCAACAAAGGCTTTATGAATCACCTTCGACAGCACCAGATCATTGCTGGAGGACATGCCTGAAAGATTCACCTTCTGGTCATCAAAAACATCCTCCATTCCCATGCTGATCAGAAGACTCTTCAGGTCATATTTTTCCTCCATCTTGAATTTGGGCAGAGACACTTGAACCTCTAGTTTATACATGGCTTCCGGGTTGGTCCATTCCATGAGCTTCTTGTAGGTCAATGCCTTTTCAAGCTGGATTATAACAGAGACATGTCAGATTAATAGTTCGGTCAAAATTAAAACATCTGACTGATCACTGCTGGCTAATTAATCGTTCACATCACCTTCTGAAGGCCAGTGGTGTCGTCTTCCATCTCTTTAGGAAGGATGATCAACATACTGAGATTCTTCCCGACATACGGCAGCTCCAGAATCTGACTGTTTATCTCTGGGATGAAGGCCAGAGAAAAGTCTGCCTCTTGATTCATCATCTTCACTGGTTTAGTTTGATTCTGCCAAACATAAATGGAAACAGATTGTAACCCCTCAGATTTTGTCTGTATCATGTTTAGCTCTTTTAAAAATATTTTAAGTCATGAAATTTCACCTTGTTCAGCTTAAACTGCTCATCTCTGGTGTCTTCCTTTGGGAATTTCTCGTCCCAGTTTCCCTTGAAGTAGATGGCGTTCACCAAGACTAGTTTTGTCATCCCACTGACGACTCCCTGTGGCAGCAAATCCTTGATCTTCTCTAAGATACAAATGGACATTGTTCAATTTAAGCAGTGATTTCAACTGGTATGTTTGATATTTTTTTACAATATAGCTCAACTCAAGAACCCTCGAAGCAAAACAAAACCACTGAAAGGACAGTTTTGCTGAACATAAAGTGCTGAAAAAAATATGAAAATAAAGTGCTAGAGTTTTAAATTCAGAATAAGTTAACGCTGGATTTCACCTTGAGTTTTGTCCTCCACCCATTTGTTGATGTTGACACGAGCAGCTTCTGATTTGTTCTTGAAATCCACCTTCTCCAGTTCGGCTTCATAGTATTTTTTTGTGTCATGAAGGAATTTCTAAAATAGAGCAAAACTTTGATTGATTGCAGATTATATTAGAGTTGAACATATCCAGAACCTCCAGAGAATAAAGTGAGTCTTACCTCAATAAACTGGTAGGATTGCTCTCCGTAGAGGCGGTTGGCGAGACTCAACGCATACGGGACTCCTGGTTTGTTCAGTTCACTCATAAACTTGTGGAAATCAGAATGAATTTGGTCCCCTGAATAATGAGATCCAGGAGTCGCGGCGTCGGGTTTCAGAGGGTTTTTAAAGCCCAAAACCTGCACAGCATTATTATCAGTAGAATTAATGAAGATAACCTCACTATTCTGATAAGATCAACATGTATTAAAATACAGCATATAATAATTTAAAATACTGTACATAACATAACGATGCATCAAACACACAAATATAGCCTATATGTACAAGTTTGAACTGCTGGCCATAAAACAACCACATAAGTGTGAAATCACCTTAATCATCTGATCCGCTGTGTTTCCTCTTGCTCCGAGCGACACCATGGCCAGAGCCGAGGAGATGCTGACAGGAGAGTAAAACACATTTCCTGAAGCGTTTCCTCCGCTGATCTTCTTGAACAGGTTGAGGTTGAACTGAGTGTTTGCTGCGGATAAAGACTCCATTTTCACAAACTAGAAAGAAATAACAGTGATTTTAACAACAGCAGAAGATCTTCATCATGACACACAAGCTAGAAAGCAGAAGAGAGAGAGAGACAGATATGATCAACATAACAAAGCTAAAATAATTTCAGGATGTTTTCTCTTTAATCCCTCACATCAGTTCAGATTTCCCATGTAAACGACATCACATGATTGTGTAAGAAACAGTCAATCAATGCTTTATCTCTCACATGACATCAGTTAACAGTTTGAATCATTTTTATCATTACACATACAGAACTGAAATTTAGAAATCTCTTCCGTGAGAAAAATTTAACTATGCTTTCACTTTCCTTTAGTCCCTTACTTTTCCTGGCTTATTCTACTCCAAATAATGTCTGAAACTTCGTTTTGTGTTCCTCTGCCTCTTCACGACGAATCGCTTTCTGTATCTTTCTAATCGCGTCTGCTAAATGAATAAATGTAAATGTAGACCTGCATTGTGCATTGTGTTAAAATACTTCCAACAAGCAGAGAAGTGAAATAAAAGCATTACCTAGAGTATTGAGCAGGATTGATGCAGTTTGATGTGTGTTGGAGGAGAAGAATGAATGAATCTGCGTAGAGTCATTCTGGTAAATGTCACGCCCTGAAGAACCACATCCTTTAAACCACATCCATCCCTCCTGTAAGACGTCTCGGGTTACTCAGCTGGACACTGCATTGACTCACGCTTCAGGAAAACTCCTTTCACTCTATTGATAAGCCGATGTTGCAATATATTCATATAATTTATGTGTTCCTGAGATATTTGTTTCTAGTGGATGAAGCAGCATGAATATTCATGAGTTCCCGTATTGTGGGCGTGTCCTTGAGAAACTGAAACTGTTAAGTTTGCGCTCATCAAATTTCATCGTGTTCAGTGGATTGTTTTGAAGTGCAAAAAAAAGTTGTCTGTTGTGACAAAGTCCCTGAAACAAACAGGAGTTCACTTTGAATGAGTGATTTTTTTGGATAAGAGAAAACCAGAGACATTTTAAAGCAAGTGTCTGGCAAAAGCTGTGAGAAGAGAAAGGAGACTGTTTCATCTCACACAGCGAGATTCAGTGAGAAGTGTCTGGTACTGTTTTGCTCTTTCCAGCAGAATAGTTTGCGTTCTGGAGCCAGAGCCAGTTCTCAGCCTTGAAATAGAGCTGTATACTTTATCAAGTCACCTTTATTAATAAAGCACTTTCTATAATAGAGATAGTTTCAAAGCAGCATTACAGAGATAACAGGAAAATAATTCAGCAAAGTTTGTTTTGGCTGTACAGCAGCTCTAGAAGAGCAGGACAATCAATATTATTGATGAACATTAAGTATTTAGTGTCCTCTCCATCCAGTGATAAGATGGAGGGGGGGGGGGGGGAACCTTGGAAGAAGGTCAAGGGGAAGGTTTAATAGAGTTACGGTAACTGCAGACACTTCAGGTCTGTGTTATCATGTCAGGGTTTCGCAAGAGAGAGGACCCAAATGCCGAATGACAAGTGAAGGGGTTTTATTAACACGACTGAAGACAAGGCACAATGGGGTAGTGAGGCGTGAAAGTTCAAGAGGCAGGGCTGGGTTGACACTGAGACAGGCAGGACAGGACGAGCACCGAGACCAGACCGGGATGACAGACTGACGGGTTAGGAGAGGCAGCACCAACAGGGAGACCAAGCAGGAGCATGCCAGACCACAAACTTCTAGATCTCTGACTAGATCCCAGACAAGCTGCCAGGTAGAGTAGGAGGTCTCAGGGTGCAGGACAGGGCAGGAACAGACACCACTCACAACAAAGCAAGACAAGAGAGATTATTATAAAAGAGACATGATGTAACGTCAAACCAGAAGCAACTAATATGCAAACAGAAGTACGAAGTGAACAACAACCTTGAAAACAGAAGACTAAACAAAAGAACTTTGCAGGAAGAATATAAGTTAATCAATAGCTCAAAAGAAAAGAACAAAGAGATCAAGAAAAGGCAAGAACTAGCTAGAACAAGGCTAGAGAAAACACCAAAATAATTGTAAGGAAACACTAGAACTAGAGACAGGGAAATATTAGTGATGGGACATCTGAAGCAAGGCTCCGGAGCTTGTGTCGAGCAAAAAGGGGTGTTCCAGATGAAGCCCCGATTCGAGGCGTGTATCGTTTCCGCGAAAATCACGTGACGATGACAAACGAGGCCTCGGTTTCTGTTGAATACGTCATTGCTTCATTCTGAGTGATAAAGGGGGTTGAAAACCTCGCTCCTCTTGTGCTGTGTTACCAGATTGGGCTCCTTTTGGTCACGTCCGACCGTGGAAAAATATATTGGGCTGGTTGATAAAAATTTGGGCTGGTTTTTGATGCAACTGGCGGGGTTTTTTTTTTTTTTTGACTAGAAATGTTATTTTATTATTTTTTACATTAAAACGAACGTTACAATAAAGTATAATATGTAATTATACACACACACACACACACACACACACACATATAATATGTATAGCCTATATTAGTAGTAGTGTTATTATTATATATATAATATTCCTATTATTATTATTATAATGCTAGACTGTATTAGGGAAAGCTTAGAAAGTTGGTCTAGTGCAAACGGTCTTATGTTGTCCAGCATCATCGGTGCCCTGTGAAATTGTGTTTTTAAAGGCAGGAGAAGTTGTCAAAAAAAGAAAAGAAATCGTCTTAGCCCTAAAACAGTTGAAAAATAATATTTTTTTGTATAAAAACTCCTAAAGTATATCCTCTTCATTATTTTTCTTGTTTCCAAAAATCACAGTCCAAGATACACAAGCACATTCGCTGTCTTATGCCCAGTTAAACCCAGACACTTATTATAATTATAATTTTCCCAGGTCTGCCTATGACCAAACAATTGATTTAAATACATTTGATTTATTTATTTATCTTTTATTTATCCGGGAATATCCCATTGAGATATCATAATCTCTTCTTCCAGGGAGACCTGGTTAAAAAACGGCAGCACACATGGTTTCAGACAAATTATTTAAGAAAACAGACAATCCAACAATAGTTGGATATAGTTGATAGTCCCATAAATTTCAAGCCAATACATTTATTACAAAGTTATGTTAGTACAATCATTATATACCACAAGAACAAACACATTATATATACACAGTGTATCACACACCACATCAGGCACATCTGTAATGCATCTGATTGTTTTTTACTCTTTAGCCACTAGATGGTTTTGTGAGCAAATGATGCTTCGAGAAATGAACCCTTTTGTGAACCACTTGGCTGAAAAGGTTAAACGCTTCACGGGGCTTCATCTCGCCATCACTAGGAAATATTCACAACTAGACAAGATTTTAGACTGAAAACAGATTCTGGTAAGCAAACAAGACCATACCATGAAGTACACAAAACGAACCAGCAAGGACATGAAGGAAAGGAGCACAGTATAAAGGGAGCAGAGCACATGAGGGACAGGTGAACACACTCAGTAAACGAGGACTAGACAAGGGGGCGTGGTAACTGAAAATGAGGAGGTGGGACAAGAGGACCAAATGGCAAACATGAACAAAGACAAAGCCATGTGCTCAAACACAACACAAACAGGCAAACACTAAAAAAAGACAAGACAGACAAGATGGTCTGGGCAGGATCCTGACATATCAGGTCTAATATCAGCGTAGATGCTCGATCGATCAATGAGCGACTTGTGGTTCCTTCACAGAGAGGCAAAAAATCACTCTCAAGAACATCTTTGTTCACCGTTCCTTGTTGGTGAAACGACCTCCCTGCCTTGCAGAATCCTTGGCAATATTCAAAAGACGGCTAAAAACTCACCTTTTTCATGAACACTGAATTACATTACAATACTGTATTACACCCTAGCTTCAGCAAGAACCAATGAGGTTCGTTCATTTAGTTTCTCACATTTTATCAAAAAGATCTTATTACTAAAACCAAAAAAATAACTTATTTGAAATGGTGGTTTAATTTCCTCTCTTTCTGTGTTTTTCTCCTGAAGAACTTTCCTTTTCTTTGAGTTTCATGGGCACCAGAGTTTGACGACAGTTCATCTGTAACAGGGGTTTCTAATAAATTACAACAAAACAGGTTTTATTGAATTATTACATTTATGTTGAAGAGACATACAGTGAATGCATTTACATAATTTGACTTATAGAGCAAGAAACAACACAAGTGTTTATGCAAACTGATAGACTTGATTACATATACAGCAGCATGATGAAAACCGTCCAAAACCACAACCTGAATGAGACTCAAGACAACATTTCCTTTCTTCAGCCATAAACACATTAACACTTATTCAGCATGTGCATGTAAAGAGAGTAAAATGTCTGTTACTTTGAATGCAACATAGGCTTATCTTTTTATTTTTGTGTGAAATGTTGTGAGGATTAGATTGCAGCTCTAGTTGGAGAAATTCTAATACTAAACTGAAAGTTTTACAACGTCTTTGCATTTCACGTCTTTACAATTATATTTCAATTATACTTCAACTTAAACTAAATGAGAAATGTTGTCTTTGCAACTAGCTGAAATACAGCTTTTTTCCATTTCATTTTTGTCAGTTAATGTTTATTGTATTTGAAATAACATTTATGGGTTTAGTCAAGAATGATAACCCTGATCTAAAATAATTAGGAATGAATGTATTTCAAATAATTATAATGAAGGTCTCAGTTAAACTAGCAGGATTCATTTGTGTTTGAAGAAAAGAAAATATAGTAAAATTGAAAACCATTTAATAAGAAATCTTTGTCCTGTAAATTCCAATAGATACTGATATATAAATGTTTCTTAAACCAAAAGATGACTGCTAGATTTGAAGTAGTCGTTCAAGTCTCATTCTAATTTCACTAAAGCAGGACTCGTTCATGGAGAGCAGAAGCGTCCGTAAAACAAAATGCTCTTGGTTGGATTGTGTCGGATGAAGAAAAGGAAAGGATGGTCTGCGTTAAAAACCTGCAGCATATTATAAATTCTACCACACAGTAAATACGCGACGGCGCCAGTGGCAGCAGCCGCTTCGGTTCCTTCTTCGTTGACTTCAACAAAGGCTTTATGAATCACCTTCGACAGCACCAGATCATTGCTGGAGGACATGCCTGAAAGATTCACCTTCTGCACATCAAAAACATCCTCCATTCCCATGCTGATCAGAAGACTCTTCATGTCATATGTTTCCTCCATCTTGAATTTGGGAAGAGACACTTGAACCTCTTGTTCACGCATGGCTTCTGGTTTGGTCCAGTCCATGAGCTTCTCGTAGGTCAGTGCCTTTTCAAGCTGGATTATAAAGAGAGACATTTCAGATTCAAAACATCTGACTGATCACTGCTGACTAATTAATCATTCACATCACCTTCTGAAGGCCAGTGGTGTCGTCTTCAATCTCGTCAGGAAGGATGATCAACATACTGAGATTCTTCCCAACATACGGCAGCTCCAGAATCTGACTGTTTATCTCTGGGATGAAGGCCAGAGGAAAGTCTCCCGTTTGATTCATCATCTTCACTGGTTTAGTTTGATTCTGCCAAACATAAATGGAGACACAATATAACCCATCATATTTCGTCACGCTCTTTTAAAAAATATTTTAAGTCATGAAATCTCACCTTGTTCAGCTTAAACTGCCCATCTCTGGTGGATATCGTTCGGAATTTCTCTTCCCAGTTTGCCTTCAAGTAGATGGCGTTCACTAAAACCAGTCTTGTCATCTCATCGACGTCTTTCTGTGGCAGCAAGTCCTTGATCTTCTCTAAGATCCAAATGAACATTGTTCACTTTAAGCAGTGATTTGAACTGGTATATTTTATATTTTTTTACTATATAGCCCAACTCAAGAACCAAACAAAACCCTTAAAAAGATAATTTTGCTGAACCTAAAAGTGCTGCAAAAAACATTAAATTAAGTTTTAAATTCAGAATAAGTTATTGCTGGATTTCACCTTGAGTTTTGTTCTCCACCCATTTGTTGATGTTGACACGAGCAGCCTCTGATTTGTTCTTGAAATCCACCTTCTCCAGTTCGGCTTCATAGTATTTTTTTGTGTCATTAAGGAATTTCTGTAATATAGCAAAACTTTGATTGATTGCAGATTATATTAGAGTTGAGAACATTTCCAGAACCTCCAGAGAATAAAGCGAGTTTTACCTCAATAAACTGGTAGGATTGCTCTCCGTAGAGGCGGTTGGCGAGACTCAACGCATACGGGACTCCTGGTTTGTTCAGTTCACTCATAAACTTGTGGAAATCAGAATGAATTTGGTCCCCTGAATAATGAGATCCAGGAGTCGCAGCGTCGGGTTTCAGAGGGTTTTTAAAGCCCAAAACCTGCACAGCATTATTATCAGTAGAATTAATGAAGATAACCTCACTATTCTGATAAGATCAACATGTAACATGTCACATGTACCGCATATAATAGTTTAAAAATACTGAACATGACGATACATCCAACACACAAATATAGCCTATATGTACAAGAATGAACTGCTGGCCATAAAACAACCACATAAGTGTGAAATCACCTTAAACATCTGATCTGCTGTGTTTCCTCTTGCTCCGAGCGACACCATGGCCAGAGCCGAGGAGATGCTGACAGGAGAGTAAAACACATTTCCTGAAGCGTTTCCTTCGCTGATCTTCTTGAACAGGTTGAGGTTGAACTGAGTGTTTGCTGCGGATAAAGACTCCATTTTCACAAACTAGAAAGACATAACAGTGATTTTAACAACAGCAGAAGATCTTCATCATGACACACAAGCTAGAAAGCAGGAGAGAGAGGGAGAGGCTTATTCTACTCCAAATAATGTCTGAAAATTCGTATTGTGAACACGTTTTGTGTTCCTCTGCCTCTTCATGACGATTCGCTTTCTGTATCTTTCTAATCGCGTCTGCTAAATAAATAAATGTAAATGTAGACCTGTATTACTTAAAGCATTGTGTTAAAATACTTCTAACATGCAGAGAAGTGAAATAAAAGCATTACCTAGAGTATTGAGCAGGAGTGATGCAGTTTGATGTGTGTTGAAGGAGAAGAATGAATGAATCTGCGCAGAGTCATTCTGGTAAATGTCACGCCCTGAAGAGCCCATCCTTTAAACCACATCCATCCCTCCTGTAAGACGTCTCGGGTTACTCAGCTGGACACTGCATTGACTCACGCTTCGGGAAACTCCTTTCACGCTATTGATGCAATATATTGTGTGGATTCATGAGTTTACCGTACTGTGGGCTTGTCCTTGAGAATGCGGAAACTGAAAATATTTAGTTTCATAATCCGTGTAATATGCTAAATCATCTGGGTTGTTTTACAGGCATTCAGATATGCAGGAATAACTGGTGCTAGTACCTGTGCACCTATTCCATATTGTCATCCTTTATTTCACCAGTAAGGCTCAAGCACCACTTATCATTGAATTGATTTATTTATCCACGTATTGATGCTGGAAGTCATGTAGCTCTATCAGTCACAATAGTAAATGCACAGTAAATTATGATTATAAGCCCCGCACTCCCCCCTCTGGCCACCGGAGGAGCTCACATTTATACTGATACACAAACACTACATTTCCCAGAAACCCACACATTGGACTGATTGTCACAACAGCTGGATACCTTTACATGAACTATAAAAGACTCACATGCATGCACATACATCGTGAGGTCTTGATTTACTACGGTTGTCATTTTGAGCAGTTATATCCCTGTCTGGTTTCCTGTTGCTGATTTTGCTCTCACCCGTTTTTGATTCGCATCTGCCTGCCCCGACCTGTGCCTGGATTATCACTCTTGAATGTTATCTGCCTATCTTGACTTCCCCGCCTGGATTACTGTTTACGTATGCGCTCTGTTTGTGCTGACCTTCTGCCTGTGCGACCACTCTTAATAAAGACAAGCGATTGGATTTCTGCCTGTGAGCACCTTCTGTGACAGTAAGTCTGTGACACATACTGAAGAAACATTTTCTTATTTTTGTAGTCATTTATTTTTGTAATAAACATTTACTTTTACATTCATGCATTTATCAGACGCTTTTATCCAAAGCGAATTACATTGATTTCAAGACACGCATTGACATTTTAACCCGTTATCTTAATCAGTTAAACATTGCAGTACATCATTGATTCAAGAATACACCGACAAACCTTTGTTCTGATAACACATTATTCTTTGACATTATTAAGCAGCTTCTTCAATAATGTGTGTGTGTGTATATATATATATATATATATATATATAGAAGTGATACAAGTCATCATAACATCTGTTTTGCTTTTGTAATGTTTCCACATTATATTCATTATCATGGAGTCAGTGTTTGTTTCAGAATTAGGCACCAGAGTTTGACCATAGTTCATCTGTAATAGCATTTTCTTATAAATTAAAATAAAAACAAAACCGGTTGTATTGAATGCTGTAAAAATGTATTTCATTTATGTTGATGATTCTGTTACAGTTAATGCATACAATTTGACTTGTATAATAGAGCCTTATGTAGAGCAGGAAACAACACAAATGATTATGTAAACTGTTGAGACTCGGGACAATTGCAATGCAGTTCATCTCGTCATGTTCATCTCCACATGGAGACGCGGATCACTGCATCCGCATACATTTCTTATTGGATTGGCGTTCCGTCCACACGCATCCGGCGATTTGGGAGACTGAATCCGCTCTCTTTTGATACCGGGTCCTAAAGTGGATAGATCTGAATCCGACACCCTTGCGGACTCGTGTGGACGGCCAATCCGTATATTTTTTGTTTACCGATGATGTCATCACATCACGTGTCGGCTGCGTCACAGTAACAGCAACAGTGTTGCCAGATTGGACTGAAGATTCCAGCGCAGCTACAGCTTAAAACCATCCCATTAAAAAAAATACCAGCCCAAAGTGCGTACTCTTATAAATAATGAAAAATGTTGAGCGATTTTATGCATCAAAAACAATCCAAAATTTTATCAACCAGCCCAATGCATTTTTTCCCGGTCGGACGTGACAAAAAGGTAAATAGCAATCTGGCAACACTGAACAGCAACATCAATGCCCATGCTCAAAGTCTTCTCTGTGTATAGTGTATTATCTGAGGCAGAATTACAGCGCCCCATACTGGTCTGGCATATAAACTACACCAGATTCAGTCGGTTTCAGTGGTATCATGTGGACGCTGATATTTTTTTTTGAACGAGGAAAAAAAAGATCGGATAAGGAACGCGCCGGCATCGTGTGGACGTGGCCTTAGACTCAAAACGCTTATTGTAGGATTAATATTTGTTTGAAGCAAAATAATTTGAGTACCTGTAAAATTGAAAATAGTTCAATAACTTTATAAATGTTTCATATAACATAAGATGACTGTAAATTTTTAACTGTCCCAAGCCTCCTCTAGTCAAGTCAAGTTTATTTGCCATTACACATGTACAAGTACAATATAACGAAATGACGTTTGGAGTAAGCCTCCGAGCCGCTGCCATTTCAGGCGCCGCCACACGCTCTCCAGAAATACAAGAATGCAGTTTAGCAAGCATTACATAGCAAACACAAGAAAAAACATAACATACACAGTACACGTGGTCACATGATGGGATTTTTTGTATGGATAAGGACAGGCAGACGGATGGAGGGGGGCTGGGATCGGGATCGGGTGTGTATGGTGCGAGTGAGTCTGAGATTGTGTTGTGTGAGAGTGTTAGCCAAAACTTCAGATGTTTTCAGCTTCAGATGAAGCTGTCAGGCTGACCTCCCAACCGAGAGATAGGGACAAGTGCAAATACAAATTTTTTTAATCCATTTGATGATCTTCGGTAATTTGTCCGGATCATAATCAATCAATCAGTTCTGGTCCTCAGCACTCGCGTCCGGTCCGTGCAGTTCCCCTAGACATTACACTACTACACTACTACACACTACTACACTACATTACACTACTGATACAAACCAGATCATCACCTAAACTGTCTGGAAGGGTCTCATGCTGCAGGACTCACTCATGGAGAGCAGAAGCGTCCATAGAACAAAATGCTCTTGGTTGGATTATGTCGGATGAAGAAAAGGAAAGGATGGTCTGCCATAAAGACCTGCGGAATTCTCAAACACCGTGTCATTATGACAGCGCCAGTGGCAGCAGCCGCTTCAGTTCCTTCCTCATTGACTTCAACAAAGGCTTTATGAATCACCTTCGACAGCACCAGATCATTGCTGGAGGACATGCCTGAAAGATTCACCTTTCTCCTATCAAAAACATCCTCCATTCCCATGCTGATCAGAAGACTCTTCATGTCATAATTTTCCTCCATCTTGAATTTGGGCAGAGACACTTGAACCTCTTGTTCACGCATGGCTTCTGGTTTGGTCCATTCCATGAGCTTCTCGTAGGTTAGTGCCTTTTCAAGCTGGATTATAAAGAGAGACATTTCAGATTCAGATTCAAAACATCTGACTGATCACTGCTGGCTAATTAATCATTCACATCACCTTCTGAAGGCCAGTGGTGTCGTCTTCCATCTCGTTAGGAAGAATGATCAACATACTGAGATTCTTCCCGACATACGGCAGCTCCAGAATCTGACTGTTTATCTCTGGGATGAAGGACAGAGGAAAGTGCGCCTTTTGATTCATCATCTTCACTGGTTTAGTTTGATTCTGCCAAACGTAAATGGAGACACATTATAACCACTCATTTTCACATGACTATTAAAAATATTTTTAAAAAGATCATGAAATCTCACCTTGTTCAGCTGAAATTGTCCATCTATTGTGGCTTCCTTTGGGAATTTCTTTTCCCAGTTTCCCTTGAAGTAGATGGCGTTCACCAAAACCAGTTTTGTCATCCCATCGATGACTCCCAGTGGCAGCAAGTCCTTGATCTTCTCTAAGATACAAATGGACATTGTTCACTTTAGACAGTGATTTGAACTGGTTTGTTTGATATTTTTACTATATAGCTCAACTCAAGAACCAAACAAAACCCTTGAAAAGACAATTTTGTTGAACCTAGAGTGCTGCAAAAACCATGCAATTACTTTTATTTGTAAGAGTGTAGAGTGAATTTTAAATTAAGTTAATGCTGGATTTCACCTTGAGTTTTTTTCTGCACCCATTTGTTGATGTTGACACGAGCAGCCTCTGATTTGTTCTTGAAATCCACCTTCTCCAGTTCGGCTTCATAGTATCTTTTTGTGTCATTAAGGAATTTCTAAAATAGAGCAAAACTTTGATTGATTGCAGATTATTTTAGAGTCCAGAACCACCGGAGAATAAAGCGAGTTTTACCTCAATAAACTGGTAGGATTGCTCTCCGTAGAGGCGGTTGGCGAGACTCAACGCATACGGGACTCCTGGTTTGTTCAGTTCACTCATAAACTTGTGGAAATCAGAATGAATTTGGTCCTCAGTTCTTTGTCCAGGTACCGGCTGAGCAGGACCTTTCTGTTTACATCACCAAATCAATTGTAATCAGATGAATCAGTTATTATAATCATTAAGTCTCGAGGTTAGTGTTTTACGTAAATATCCTTACCAACAATTCAGCAGGTTTCTGTGGTTTCTGGGTTTGCTGCATCATTGATGGTTCAGGTTGATTCTTGACGCCACATGTAAACTGAGGCTTTTGAGCTTGTTGCATCGTTGCTTGTGCAACTGGAGGATTGTTAAAGCCCAGGACCTACACAACATTATTATGGGAGAATTAATAAAGACAACCTCACTATTCTAACTTCAACATATAGCGTGAATGGACTACTCAAATATCATTAGAAAAGAGTGGAGAGAGTGATTAATAGTCGACAAGTTATGCACTGCTGGAACTCATTGGGTCTAATGTTGCATTGCGCTGAATGTTAAGTTATAAATGTAGCAACATGGAATATAATCACTCTTAGAAGAAAAAGAGTTTTTGTAAAGTGCTTCATATATACAGAACCTTCCCATCATGGGATCATTATCAAAATCTGATTACATTTTATGAATTAAACAGCTTGCAAACATATTTTATTACATGGGGAAAAATGACTTACATTTACTCATTTAGCAGAGTGAGTAAATGTTAAAGTGTTATGCAATCATTTAAGACATTTCTTTTTGGTATTCTTTAAAAATGAGTCAGAATTGGAACCTCATCAAACCGGTTTTTCTAAGCGTGAAGTGAAAAAGCTGTATGGAGTTCTTGCACAGCATTGTGAGTTCATTTTTGAGTGTGATGTTGCTTTAAAATTCAGTTGGAATGCATGCGCTTCTTGTGCAAGTTTAGCATCACTCCCTGTTCCTCTGTCTCAGTCTACTTTCCAGTCACCCTGTGTTAAGATGCAGAAGTTCAGTTTGTGTGAATCACCTTGATCATCTGATCTGCTGTGTTTCCTCTTGCTCCGAGCGACACCATGGCCAGAGCCGAGGAGATGCTGACAGGAGAGTAAAACACATTTCCTGAAGCGTTTCCTTCGCTGATCTTCTTGAACAGGTTGAGGGAGAAATGTGTGTTTGCTGCGGATAAAGACTCCATTTTCACAAACTAGAAAGACACAACAGTGATTTTAATAACAGCAGAAGATCTTCATCATGACACTCAAGCTAGAAAGCAAGAGATCAACTAGGATTAGGAGGATCAACTTAAAGTAAAAAGAACTTCTTTTCTCTTTAAATCCCTCACATAAATTGTGATTTCCCATGTAAACAACATCACATGATTGTCTAAAAAACAGTCAATCAATGCTTTATCTCTCACATGATATCAGCTTAATAGTTACAGATACAGAACTTAAATGTACAAATCTGTTCTATTACTCATTGCATTGTGTTAAAGTACTTCTAACAAGCAGAGAAGTGAAATAAAAGCATTACCGTATTGAGCAGGAGTGATGGTGAATAATTGAATGAATGATCTGCTGAGTGTCATTCTAATATATGTTGCCTCGCCCTGAAGAGCCCATCCTTAAAACAACAAATCCAGCCCTCCTGTAAAACTAAAGGCTTGTTTGAAAGGTGAATCTAGTGAATGTAGGCGGGAATGTAGGCAGGGAGGAGTGGAAACTGCTGTCAGGACGGATGTTTCATCTGTAGCACATCAACGATCCACAGAAACAAATGCAAACATTGACGTTCCTTAATTGTTGCCAATAACGGATGCAACATCTGAATAATTTCTGTTCAGCTTTACTTCTGTAGAAATCATTACATACAGATATCAAGTTCTCAGGAGTTCTCTGAGTAATTTGACAAGGTTCTCTGAAAGTTATATTTAATATAATATAAAGTAAGGTGAATATAATGTTTGCTAAAAGTTGTCTGGTCTTCAATAATATTCCCAAAAAGCTTACTTACTCTATACATTAGTCATACATCATTCATGGCACATTTTTTTTCCTGAAATGTTTTAGTTGAACATTGTTTTCTTAAAATGTAACTACCGGTTACAGATCATTCAGTGAACATTCAAAGTGCATTCCATAAATGTTTGCAAAACCAAGAAAAATTGTTTAAATACATTTAAAAACTGGACACAGAGTACATTAAAAAATAACAATTGTGGATGTTAGCAAATCATTTTAAGAGCAGTTCTTACTGAACAGAATTTGACATAAGCCAACGAGGGTTAATCTGTGTCGTCCTCGTGTCACTTCCCATGATGCTTGAGGGAGAGCAAGTTTGACTGCATTTTTAGTTAGTTTGCACCCTTTATTATTTTTCCTAAAATTGCTGTATGATAATGTAGTTTGTTAATAATAATAATAATAAGAAGAAGAAGAATACATGCACCTAGCTGTGATCATTTCTGTGCATGATGTAAACAAGGTGTGTTTTCTATGAAATATTTTCCCATTAGATTGAGACATAAAATGTGGCAATGTTCATATTTGTTCTTATTCATATGTCCTACAGCCACATATCTGTACGTCAGGCCAACGCCGTTCACTGGAACAGTTGTGAAGGCACTTCTGGGTTTAAACTGGAGGTAAATCATGTCAGATCTGTGAGTCATGTTGGGTGTGACCAAGTCGAGCTAGTAGTAGAGCTTGTGTAATCGGTGCATTCATTCGGAATTTGCTTTTGTGCCCATGTAGATTTTAACTCAAAGCCAAAGAAGCAGTTTTGACTCAGCAAACCACAAGATGTTCTTGCAAAAGTTTTTTCTCATAGTTGTTTTTCATCTGTTTGTGCTTAGTAGAATTACGTGTGTGTGTGTGTGTGTGTGTGTGTGTATATATATATATATATATAAACAGTATATGTGTGTGTGTTTGACATCAGGTTGCTCCAGTTACATTGCCACTGAAATACTGTAAACCACGTTGGATAGTAGCATCTGACAAAAGACAGCTAAGGTTTTACTTTAGTACTTTTTTTTTTTTTTTACTTTACAAAAGTCAGATGCATAAGTCTTGTTGTAAACTGAGCAGGGGATTTTTAACAAACAATAGATGGCTGTAAAATACCAAAGACGATATCAAACTATTATCACAGGTTTTTTTTTTTTTATTAAGTTGGCTGAGAAGCAGCCAACTTACTGTTGTTCGACTTAAACTTATTATTAATCTTCTGAGACCCTTTTTCTGACTCTAACTCGACCTACAGCTTTAGCGCTACAGGCCCCAAAATCAGAACAGGCCGTTCTTTAACATTGTGACAAACTTTGACGATTAATAACTCAGAGCGAGGATATTGTAGAAACATGTGAATCACGACATTTGAAGAGGGTGACAGCCTCTGTAAAATCATACCACACAATGGGGTGAAAGTTGTACCCCTGGGGTGCTAGAGCTGCCCAAATTTTCCCCATAGAGATGAATGGGGAAGGCTGTCCTATGAAACAGCATCTTCTATGGCAAATTGCATTGGGATTTTGAATTGAACATAGCTCTGCATCACAGCGTCACAGAGACAAGGGGGAGGGCTCATTTTACTCAGGCGACCAATGAGTGTCTCAGGATCACAGTGAAGCTATTAAGCCACGCCCTAGCAACCATTTAGAGCACCTTAGCAACCCATCCCATAGACTTCCATTCAAATAGATTGACTTCTATCTCTGGATAGAAAAGTCATAGAAATTTGAGGGCGGGCTTGTATGACTCTGGGTAGCAAACTGCCAATCACCAATGTCTTCAACACTTCCTAGCTACGCCTTAGCAACCATTATCAAGCACCTTAGCAACCAAATGCAATGCGAGATATCTTCAGTTCTGAATGTCATAGAGGCATTCTGGTTGGTTTATATCTTTCATACTCACAAGGAGCCTTTGGAGTGACATCACTGTAGCTGTGAAGCCACTCCTTAGCAACCAAACAGAGTACTCTAGCAACCATTTAGCCAGACCTATATCTCTGCATCAGAAAGTCGTAGGGACATGGGGGTTGGGTCTACTTGACACTCAGCCTTTGGAGTAACATCACTGTAGCTGCGAAGCCACTCCTTAGCAACCAAATAGAGTACCCTAGCAACCATTTAGCCGGACCTATAACTCTGCTTCTGAGTGTCGTAGAGACATGGTGGTTGGGTCTATTGACTCATGCTAGCAAACAGGACTTCCAACATGCTACATATGCTAGCAGTGAATAGCTACATGCTAATAGTGGTTAGCTAAGTGTTAAATTGTGCTAGGAATGCCATAGTAACTACCCAGAAGACCTCAAAACTACATAGTAACATCCTAGCAACCACCCTGGACACCCTAGCAACTGCCTAGAAACCACCCAAAATACCATAGCAACTGCCTAGCAACCACCCCGGTTACCCTAGCAACCGCCTAGCAACACCCTAGCAACCACCCTGGATACCCTGACAACAACCTAACAACAACCTAGCAACCACCCAGGATACCCTAGCAACCACCCGGGTTACAATAGCAACCACCTAGCAACCACTCTGGTTACCCTAGCAACCACCTAGCAACACCCTAGCAACCACCCAGGATACCCTAGCAACCACCTAGAAACATCCTAGCAACCACTCTGGTTACCCTAGCAACCACCTAGCAACCATCCAGGATACCCTAGCAACCACCTAGCAACACCCTAGCAACCACCCAGGATACCTTAGCAACTGCCTAGCAACACCCTAGCAACCACCCAGGATACCCTAGCAACCACCTAACAACACCCTAGCAACCACCCAGAACACCTTAGCAACCTGTTAATTCTGGTTTCTTAACATACTTCATAGTTAATGTCAAATTGTGCTACCAACATGCGAAATTACCGTTTCCGGTGCGACCTTCTCAGCCAACTTCTAAAGTTTGTCTCGACGAACTTTATCCTCTCTAGTTAATTATTATGATCATTATTATTTTATTTTTTTAAATGCACTAAAAGTGGTACTTGAGGCCCAGTCAGTGAAACAATTCACTCATACTGAATCTTCAGAGCAAGTCTGCAAAACTACATGCACATAATCAGCATTTGTAATACTTTTTGCAAGATTCTAAACACAGTTCTCTGTGTTCGACACATCACTCTAAACTAGTTCTTGTTTCATTTAGAAAACTGACACAAGGCCACAATCATCATGATTATCTACAACCAACATTCGTGTATGAAAACACATACATATTTACATAGAAATCTAAACTCAGTGTTTTTAGAAATGTTATTTTTCATTTTTTGCCCCCTTTCATTTCTGCTTATAGTGTAAACATATAATTACCGTAATTTGACCACTTAGAAATCACAACTCAATGTGATTTTTGACCCTTGCATTTCTGTGTATTTTGTAAGTCAATTCACTTTCCTTCTGTTTCACTTTACACAATACAAACGTTTAAAAACTCAAAAAAAAAAAAAAGTTTAACAAGCCAAGTGTCATTGTTCAGCTCAAGTCAGTTCAGTTCAACAACTGTAAAGCTCATCCATATACTGTTTATTTTGGCCTGTATGTGGCTAATCATTTATATTCTGAGTGAGTTATTATGCAAAAACGATATTTTTAGAACAGTTAAAATAGTTTGAATAAAGTATTTGCTTTTGCTGGAGATGTGGGACGTTTTGCATATTGTGTGCATGTTTTGTGTGTGGCGCTTTGAGAAATGGAGCCATATTTCTCTTACACATATTACACAAGACTCTTGGAGGCATCTTCCCTCTGGGAAATGGATAATTATCAACTGGCCGTATTCCACAATTAAAGAGAAAGATTTAATTCTTGGAAACGGGTGAAACTTACAAAAATGTAAGTTGCCAAACAGCAGATGTGTAAGAAGAGCGCCTTGCCCGGAGACAAATTCAGATGCAGTGACTGACATATCGACTTCTTGATTCATTCACTAACGTCTTATTTGACTTCTGGAACTCCTTGTGAATCTTCTGTGCTTCATTTGCAAGTAAATAACTAATATAACTGTGAGCATGCACATGATATTTAACATTGCCTAAATGGAATTGTATTTATCTAACACAAACATACCTACATTTGTAAACTAGGAGTAATAACATCCTTAAAAATAAATAAATTTCTACACAATTAATGCATGTGATCAATATTAATTGTAATTTATGTAGTTTTAGGCAGTGCAAAGCAAAACAAAATGACATTAAGTTAAATAAATCTATATTCCTGTTTTGTACTCATTCAGAATATTCTGAAGCTCAAGGGGTTCTGTTTGCGTCTCGAGACATCCCATTGTCCACTCTGGTTCTCCTTCACACATTCAGCTACTCTAGGACTGGATGCTATTGCTCAGACATGACAAAGGCTACATCTGTATGCTTTGCCTCCGATTGTTCTGCTCTGGACGTTCTGTAGAGAGTTTGCCGGGACAGGGTCCGTCTCACCTTGATCACCCTGCTGTGGCTGGGCAGAGTGTGGTTTTCGAGAGACCTAGTGTCCCACCTTGATTGCTCTCTCGATGGAGTTTCCGATCAGGAGGAATCTCTGGTCCTAGAAAGAGGGATCAAATCTGCATCCCTGCCCTGTGGAAGCTGTGGGCTTCACCTCTATCATAAATTCTGGTATCTCAACCAAGGTTGAGACCATTCTCCAGTCCAGAGACTACATGCCTTGCAGTAGAGGCTCTTCACTTCATGGTCCAGTGGTCATCAGCATGATCTAGTTAACTGTCCGGTTGGTACAATGGTACAAACCCTTTTGGTGTTCTGTCTCTGGGCAGAGACCTGCTGGTCTGAGGCCTACAGTATGCACGAGGGTACCGGCCTGGGATTGGACTGTGGTGCTCCGCTCTCTACCCCTGGCTCCCTTTGAGCCCATTGAAGAAGTTTATCTCAAGTTTCTGCAAGAACTTTCAGTTTCCCCTTCGTACTTAGAATTTGCTTCTGGCATGGTGAGGGCTAACATGGCTAGACCTATCAATCTGCCGACCTTCTGTCCTTCCCCTTTCAGAGATCCAGACCTTGAACTTAAGAGTTTGCTTTGCCCTGTCTGGGCACTGGACGCTTATGTCCACAGAGCTTCCCTGTGGCGAAGAGTCCCCAATATCCAAGTTTATGAGTTGGCTAGGTTGACCACACCTTTGGCTTTTTTAGCCTACTCTACTAGGAGTATGGCTGCATCTAAAGCCCTTTTATCAGGAGCCTCCAAGCAAGAAGTTTGAGATACGGCAGGCTGGTCCTCTCAGCAAACATTCTTTAGGTTCTACAACCAGGACTTAGACTGCACACCTGGGGCTAAAGGTGTTGTCGTCTGAGGGTGATCACACCTGACATGCACTTGTCACTATGGCAGCATTGGTGTGGCTGTTCTTGAAGCAGTGTGAGTTCCCTTGAAAAAGAATGGCTCAGTAATGTATGTGACCTTGGTGCATCCCAGAATAGGATGTACAAATTAGTTGTGAAATTTGAATCACTCAATGCCAAGAACTGTCATTGTAGTTAAAATTATGGAGGACAGAACTATATGTACGCTAAGTAGCACAAAAAACTGCTCAGTCACACAAAAAACTGAATGCTGAACAGAATGTTGAACTGTATCAAGAATTTTTTAACGACTCTGTTAAAGTAAATCCAAACAGACAATTTCACTCAATTATTCATTTGTGATTTTATTCATCAGAGGAACACAGTAATCTGGAATGATCACTTTAGCATTAATATCTTCAAGGAGAACAGAAGCGACCATAAAACAGAATGACATTAGAGGGATTATGCCGGATGAAGAAAAGGAACGGGTGGTCTGCAATAAAGGTTTTCGGGGGAGTGGATGGGGGCCTTGTGGCTGTAACACCGATGGTAGCAGTGGCAGCAGCCGCTTCGGTTCCTTCCTCGTCGACTGCAACAAAGGCTTTATGAATCACCCCCGACAGCACCAGATCATTGCTGGCGGACATGCCTGAAAGATTCACCTTCTGCCCATCAAAAACATCCTCCATTCCCATGCTGATCAGAAGAATCTTCATGTCATATTTTTCCTCCATCTTCAATTTGGGCAGAGACACTTCAACCCCTTGTTGACGCATGACTTCTGGTTTGGTCCATTCCATGAGCTTCTCGTAGGTCAGTGCCTTTTCAAGCTGCATTATAAAGAGAGACATGTTAATGTGTGTCTCTTTGGATAAACTGTGGTCTATTTTTACACAAAAAAAAATTCATGCCATTTCATTCAAATGAAATCGTTCATGATTATTTTTCAAAAAAATTATTTATGGACAATCAAAGAAACTCAAGTTGCTTCAGTCCAGTGTTCATCAAAATAACATTAAAGTTAATCTTACATGTACTTAATATAAATCAGTATAGATTTCCCAGTGAAAAACAGACACATGAACCATGCGCTGAAGGCGGATGGTTTTACAAAAAGGCAAACCATCAATCAGACAACATGCATGTAGTAGATTGTGTGCAACACGTTTTTCAGCAAATATTTATCCTGTTGATCATTTAGAGGCGTAAGGAAATATAACAGTTGTCACAGCTGTCAGCTGGAGTGCCGATGAAAGCCACCAGAGGTCACTCCTCCTTTATCCTTGATCATATCATTAACTACATTTCCCACAATCCATTGCCTGAACTATTCATGTTCTGATTACTTCCACCTTTGTGTTTTAATCTTGTTTATTCTTTCCTATTTAATCATTGTGTTTTCACTATTGCTTTCTAAAATCTTGTTTCGGTCACCACTCACTGAGAGCTTTTCTGTTTCCCTGTGTCATGGTTTTTGATCTTGCCTTGTTTTCTGGCTTTTCCATTTTGCCTGTATTTTCTGCCCTGTTGTTATCTGGATTATTTGCTTTGTGGTCATTTGCCTGTTGTTTTTGGATTGAGATTTGGATTTGGATCCTCAACCTGTGCATCTCTGAGTTTGTGACAACAGCACAGTTTAAAGATTTAAATGGCAATTCCAGATAATGAAACGCACTATATCAGCAGATTCTGTGGGGTCTCACCTTCTGAAGGCCAGTGGTGTCGTCTTCAATCTTATTAGGAAGGATGATCAACATACTGAGATTCTTCCCGACATACGGCAGCTCCAGAACCTGACTGTTTATCTCTGGGATGAAGGCCAGAGGAAAGTCTGCCAATTGATTCATCATCTTCACCGGTTTAGTTTGTTTCTGCAAAATGTCAGTGGAAACTCTTTTATAACTGCTCTTTTCAAGACAGTTAAAAATATATTGAAAAAGATCATTAAGTCTCACTTTGTTCAGCTTAAACTGCCCATCTTTGGTGGCTTCCTTTCGGAATTTCTTTTCCCAGTTTGCCTTGAAGTAGATGGCGTTCACCAAAACCAGTTTTGTTGATTGATTGATGGCCATTGGTGGAACCAAGTCCTTGATCTTCTCTAAAATGCAATTGGTAATTGAGCAATGAGTTAATAATAATAACAATTAATTTAACTTATATATAGCGCTTTTCATGACACTAAAAGTGCTTTACATGGGAGGGGGAATCTCCTCAACCACCACTAATGTGCAGCATCCACCTAGATGTTGCGGCGTCAGCCATATTGCACTAGAACGTTCACCACACACCAGCTTACTGGTGGAGAGGAGACAGAGCAATGAAAACAAGTAGTATATGGGTTACGATTAGGAAGCCATGATGGGAAAATTTGACCAGGATGCCAGGGTTAAACCTGTACTCTTTACGATGGACATCCTTGGATTTTTAATGACCACAGAGTTTCAGGACCTCGGTTTAACGTCTCGGATTTGGACAGATTTGAAATTATTGCTTAAATTACTGAAGTATAAATAAAAAACAGCATTAAAGCATCTGTCGGAAAGGTTCTTACGGAAATGTAAATACAGTACAATTACAAATACATTATACATACAAATACATAAATACAATTCGTTTCAAGAGTGAGCTCGTAACCCAAAATACTCGTACACCCCTAAGAATCCCCCTAAGAATGCACTAAAAATCACTTGATTCGTTCCACATGACCATAAATGCCCATTTTAAATATTTTTTTGGTTTTAACCTATTAATTAAATTTAAAATTATAATCATTAAAATCTCATATAAATACTAAATAATTGACAATAAAACTCTAAAAATACTTGACAATTTCCCGTAATACGCACTTTACCTGTCACTGCTGCGGTAATGGAGACAAGAGGAGACTCTAGCCCCCCTGAAACCCTGCTCTCTTAGAGTGACAAGACTGTTAACTTAAAACTTATTGAACACATCAGATTAACTAGTTCCTTCAACATTTGTTTTACATTACAACGCGAAGAATAGCGATCACAATTACTGCAACAACATGAGGTAAAACCGCTGTAATTCACTTATGTAGATTATTGTGACAAATGCTGTTCTCTAAAAGTGTATGGCCCTTTAAGAACGTCATTACCCCCTGACTGAGAACCCGTGAGCAGTATGCAGTGTGTCATGTTGGTAACACATGCTCCGTTCAGTGTTGCCAGATTGGGCGGGTTCCCGCCTCCCGCCCAATTGGGCTCCTTTTGGTCACGTCTGACCGAGGAAAAATGAATTGGGCTCGTTGACCCCCCCCCCCCCCCCCTCCGGTTGACAAGACGATCGCTCCGTAATTTTGGGCTGGTGTTTTTTTAAATAGGGGATATTTTTCTTGCACACCGATACAATTTGCTCGTATACTGAGTCACTCATAAACCGAGGTATTACTGTACAATGGCCGAGTAAAAACTGCATTAAAGTCAAAACTTTAACCTCCAAAGAACTGTGAGTATAACTCTTTTTGAGTTAAAAAAAACGTTTTGCTAAACTTAAAAAGAAACCATGAAGAATTATTTGTGGAGTAAGTTAATGCTGAATTTCACCTTGGGTTTTTTTCTCCACCCATTTGTTGATGTTGACACGAGCAGCCTCTGATTTGTTCTTGAAATCCACCTTCTCCAGTTCGGCTTCATAGTATTTTTTTGTGTCATTAAGGAATTTCTGTAATAGAGCAAAACTTTGTTTGATTGCAGATTATATTAGAGTTGAGAACATTTCCAGAACCTCCAGAGAATAAAGTGAGTCTTACCTCAATAAACTGGTAGGATTGCTCTCCGTAGAGGCGGTTGGCGAGACTCAACGCATACGGGACTCCTGGTTTGTTCAGTTCTCTCATAAACTTGTTGAAACCAGAATGAATTTGGTCCCCTGAATAATGAGATCCAGGAGTCGCAGAGTCGGGTTTCAGAGGGTTTTTAAAGCCCAAAACCTGCACAGCATTATTATCAGTAAAATTTTATAAAGATAACCTCACTATTCTAATAAGAATGTGTATTAAAACACAATCATAATCAACATGCCATAAAACATAAGCACATAAGTGTGAAATCACCTTAAACATCTGATCCGCTGTGTTTCCTTTTGCTCCGAGCGACACCATGGCCAGAGCCGAGGAGATGCTGACAGGAGAGTAAAACACATTTCCTGAAGCGTTTTCTCCGCTGATCTTCTTGAACAGGTTGAGGTTGAACTGAGTGTTTGCTTTGGACAAAGGCTCCATTTTCACAAGCTAGAAAGACATAACAGTGATTTTAACAACAGCAGAAGATCTTCATCATGACACACAATCTTGTTCTATTAGATCTGTTTTAAGAAAATAATTCCATTACTGTGTAGTTTTCCATTTAATTGCACATATAAAAGTAGCTGTAAAAGTGTTACCTAGAGAAAGCAGAATGATGAAGTCTCTCAGCGTGTCTGAGGTGAATGAATCGACAGTTATGGTGTGCCGTTCTAATAAATTATGCCTCACCCTAAAACAGACCGTTTTTAAGCCAAATCCCCTGTAACATCCTCTGTAATTATTAAATTGAAGTTTATCCACCTGGAACAATATCAGAGTTTAATTGTGATTCATTCATTAGTAGCTTAAGGAACTAACCTGGACTCAAGAAAGATACTTATGATTAATAGTTATACTAGATAATTGTATTAATCATAATGTGTTTAGCCCAGAAATAGGTGTCACTGTGAGACTTTTACAAAAAACATAAAAACCAATGTGATTAAAAATAATGATCCTTATCATGACACCCACACCCAGAATACACATCCATGTCTAAATAACGTTTCAGTTACGTTTAGCGTGCATTGATCACAATGTGTAGATTTTACTAAGGTGTTTGTGCCAGGTGGTTGTGTAAAGCAAGTTTATATCTTGTGCTTTTGAGTGTCATAAAATGCCTTTTCATATTTGATATAATTGTATAATATAAATACAGCCTAATAGTTACGTATAATAAATAATGTGGTAATGTAAATGTATGTGTGACTGAGCGTTCGTGCAGGGTTCACCTAAACACTTATGTATTAGAAAACAACAAACGAGAGCCATGTGAACGTGACTTTATTAAAAGAGGAAACATAAATGCCTGCGAGACCTATGCCAAGGCCAGAAGGGAAAACTTAATTGCACATACTCATATTCGACAAGCACCAGTATACATCCAGAAGAAATCCATCATAAAATCCTTTAATTGGCCAAGTCTACAAACTCTCCCTGTTGTCCTTTAAAGGAATATAATTTTCTAATATATGCTTGATTTTTTTTGTTTGCACTGGTTGTAAAGTTCTTATTTTTCCTTTTTTTCATCCTCATTTGTAAACATTAATATAATTCGCGATGTGACGATGTCACTTCCGGTTTGTCACTTCCGGTTAGCGCTTTTTTCTAGTTCTGCTAGAAAACGCCAAAACAGACACTTCAATCTTCTTCATCCTAAATTGTCATAGAGAGGCAATTCTGTAAGTTGATCGAGGTGACTTTAGACATGTTTAAGATGATATATTTACAAATATTTGTTACAATAAACAATCTTTAATGAGTTATTAAAGACAAGCTAGAATCGATGCTAACAGTTTTTATAACTGCCGCTACATTCTGAATAGCACGTATTGTTTATGTTATAGTTGTGTATAATTGAATGATTAGCCAAGAAATGGACAGTAAATGTTGTTGTATTGTTTATTACAGTTTTCACCATACGCTACATCAGTGCTTCTCAATTATTTTCTGTCACGCCCCCCCAAGGAAGAGGTAAAAATTTCGCGCGCCCCCCCTCCCCCATTTTGGAGCTTTCGCTTTATTGTTTCCATGGCAACGCGTCATGCTTGTCACGTGACATACCGCAGTAAACAAAAAGCGCTGTATAATAGATAATTTAAAATAGTCACAAACTTGTTGGCTCAACTTGTTGAAACCTAAAAGAAATCTTCTGTGGTGGAAAACACTGAATTTTTGAGATAAATGACAAGCTCTGAGCGCACGTCTTTTTTTGGATCAGTGCCAGATATCGCGTGGAAACACGTGTGAATTTAGTGGTTGATCACGTGACACACATGAACACCGACGTGATCAACCACGTCAAAGGATGAGGGGATGGTTATCTGAATTTCTGAATTTGCTGCTCTTGTTCAGAAAAAAGTAAACCTACTCCCTGGCAAAAAAAGCATGTACGCCAGGGTCACGCGCGCCCCCCCTGGCATCGCTCCGCGCCCCACTATTTGAGAACCACTGCGCTACATGTTCAAGATAAAGGGAAAGTAAATGATCAACCTTGCTACGACCTTGTCTTCATTGACTATGGCTTAACTTGGTGTTTAGTCAGAGTTTCAACACGCTGCACGAGAACACTACACTCCCAGTTCTACTCATGTTTGGTTCAGACCCATTAACTGAACATGGTGAGTCAGACAAAGTTTTAAGATTTTTGATTCTCTTCCTCTTCCTCTCCACTAGAAACTCCTGATTCCAGGGAAAGAAACTCAGACTGTGAGTCCGGAACATGTGACATTAGTTAAACAGATATGTGTAACACTGTCCGTCTGTGATTATGATATTATGAACACATGTTCAGTTTTGCTTGTGGGGATTTAACTGCCTGTTACTATGTAGAGGTGGTTGTGGTTGTTCAATATTTTTCTTGCATTTTGCAGGAATGGGTTTGTGGCAGGTAAACTTGGATTGAAACCCCTCTACCATCATGATATCCTTGTTTGTCCTGTCTACCTTGTGACCATGATTGGACTAGTCAGCATTTGAATATGTTTATTATTTTCATTTTATTATGTTTTCCCCAAGAACCTTGTAATAAGTACACATTGCCTATTTTATTGCACTTATCAGCTGTACTGGGGGCTCTTCCGTTTCATGGTATTTATTCTTATTTTAGTTTGTGATTTTTGGGCTGAGGGCACTACCTCTGTACGTCTCTCTGGTTATCTGAGAGGAATTGGTGAGTTAGAGGTCTTTTTTTGTTTGTTTTTTTGATTGTACGAAAAGACTGAGAAATTAGAATTTGATTATTTGAACAAGATTTGGGTAAGTTGTTTAAAAGTACATTAAAATGGCATCAGTGTTAGAGTTTTTAAAACATCCTACTTAGGAGGAGTTATTTAATATAAATTGATAAAGATCAATTATTACAGGTAACAGCATTGTTACCTGTCATATATTTGTTACAGGTAACAGCATTGTTTCTTTTGATGCGAACATTGGATTCGCATCAAAAGAAACAATGTCTAAAAGAGGGTGTAGGACTTCTTGTTAAATCAGCCTTGACAGTTTTGGGTGTGTTGACAACTAGGCCTGAGAAACCTGCTGTGTCTGAAGTTCTAGACCCTAAAGAGTTCGTTAATCCTCAAAAAAGATGTCCATCCTTGACTTACAAGCAACAGAGAGACTTGATGCTCTCAGAAATGTAAAATAGTACAAGAAGTTGAGAACTTGAACTTTTTAAACTGGATATTGAAGCACAGAGACTGCATTTAATTAGAGAAGCTAAGCTAAAGGCTTTGTCTAATACTGTGCTTTCTCAAATGGGTTACATATTTTTGCAGGGGTTTGCTGTTGCAATAAGTCTTAATCGTTTGCCAAAGTTTAATGAAGATGAGTTGAACACTTCCTTTAGTTTATTGGAGTGTGTAGAAAATTTGATGGGATGGAAAGATGGTGAAGAAACAATATTTTTGCAGTGTGTTTTTTTTTTAGGTAAAATTCAGAAGACCTATTCTATTTAGTCTGGTCTGTACAAAGTGAAATTGTTTTGATAGCATATGAACTCTTTCCTGAAACATATCGACAAAAGTTTAGAGTTTTGCCTAAAGGAGGGCAACAATCTTTTTCTGAGTTTGCAAGAGATCTGCACATTCAACTTGATCCGTGGTATTTCTTATTGAATGCAGAAACCTATGAGCTCTTTATGAATTGATGTTGTTTGTACAATTCATTTATACTCTTTCCGAAGATGCAGCTGTCTTTATTACACAATGAAAAGTTAAAATGGCAGAGAGGCTGCCATTCTCGCTGAGTTTGTTCTGACACACAAGGGTGAGGTCAGGAAAATCATTGGTGTCCTCAAGAAAACTTTTCTGTAATGCTTTGTAAGTAATTTGCAAGATTTTAAAATGTATATGGTGATTAATAGGGAGCCAATGCAGTGTTGACAGAACTAGGCTAAAATGGTCATGCTTCCTTGTTCCTTGTTCTGTCGCCTCTGGCATGCTTAGTTGGGGACACTTAACACTTAATATTTTTCAATTTTACTGATTGGCCTGCTTTTTTAGAGATGCCGTACAGTCAAAACAAACTTTGTTTTTATTGTTTTCCTGTGACCACTGTAAAGCTGCTTTGAAACAATCTGTATTGTAAAAAGCGCTATATAAATAAAGGTGACTTGATTTGACTAGTAAGAACTCAAGCTGCTTTTTGGACCAGCTGGAGTTTGTATATTAAATGCGCAGGACAATATTGTCTTGAGCTCATGAGGAACGTTGTAATATCATTGAGAACATATGTTGTAATAAAGTTAGGTCAGGGTTGCGCAAACTTTTTTGGTTTGTGAGCTACTTATAAAATGACCAGGTCAAAATTATCTACCTACTCTAAAGATAAAAAACATATATTTATGAATATATTGAGAATTCTTTATTTGCACAATATATGTTGGTGTAGCAGAACTACATGAATCCATATTGCACAGTACAACTCTGCACTTTGGAATCTGCCTTTGCTTTTGAAGTTACTGTGAGAAAATAAACAGCATCTCTTTCAGTAGCATAGCTGGTATCGGGTATAGCATACATGTTGTTGATTTTGACGATTTATCAAGTGTAAGGGAATTACAGTTAAGACTCAAGGACCAGATATGTTGAATGAAGTGCAGTCAATAGAATAAATTTTTGTTTAGTTTGCAGTTTCATCAGCAGAAGCCAGCTTCAAGTCTCACAAGGAGTTTGTAGGCCGCCTCACATACAATAACATTGTTACAGCAATTATACTCTAACAGAGGCTACTATGTCAATGATGACGGTTAAATGATTCTGATTGGCTAAGAAAGAAAGATAAACAAAACTAGTAATTTTCCACACAAGAGCAGACAGTCTGAAGCACATCTTAGTTGGTTGAAGGGTTAGTGACCTTCCAAGTGGCTTGTCGAGAACAAGTCATTCCATCTCCTTATGTTGCCAGTTAATCACCTCACCAATACAGACCATATTAACACACACAGATACACACAGACACACAGCTTCTCCAAGGCTGAACTCGGCTCAGGCTCCAATTATCAACAGAAAGACTACCTAAAACATTCTGAGAGCATGTTTTATCTGTTGAGACGTGCAGACAACATTCATCCTTACTCTAAGGAAAACTACAGAAAAGCAAAGAAAGGCTTTAACTAATAAAAATCCCTAACTTGATTATAAATCACTCTTTACAAATCATTCAAATAAGAAAAGGAAAAGAACATAGGTACAAATAAGACAAAGGAAAGAATATATATACAAATAAGAAAAAGAAAAGAATGTATATAAGCGGCAATGAATTTCCGAATCGTCTCTATAACAAGTTTAGACAATTCTTCCTGATAACAATGAAAGAGTGAAATTTTTCATCAGGCACATGACAATTTACTGTATTATGTGAAACTGTAGTAGACGGTTGCATCTTTACAATTTTATCTCTAATATTACGAATCTCGCATGTAAAGATGTTCATAAAATCATTACTGCTGTGCTGTTTTAAAGCATCTGGAGTTGATTTCTTGTTAATTTAGTCACTGTATCAAATAAATACTTAGGGCTGTATTTACTTCTAATAGGAGAAGATTTAGCCGATTTTAAGGCCTTTCTGTATGCAATAGAGCTGTCTTTCTATGAATTGCAAAAAACCTCTAGCTTTGTTTTCTTCAAGCTGTGCTCTATTTTTCTGGCTGCTCTCGTGAGGGGCAGAGTGTGCTTGTTGTACTCTGGTGTTGGGCTATTTTCTTTAATCTTCAAGTGCAAAAGAGAGCTCATAGTTTCTGTTGCAACATCAAGTTCTTCTGAGACACTGAGTAAATGAAACTGATCAGCAAGATTATTTATAAACCTATCTTCAGGGTTAGAAGTGATAGTTCTACTGTATTTGTAACAGGTAGTTAGTTTTTCTGAGATGTCATCACTCTGCAGCAGAGTTTGAACAGCATCAACATTGATTCCATCCGACAACAATTGATGCATTCCTGTATTAGAAGACCACTTTTATGCAGCAAATATTCAAATTATAGGGAGGCATCCCACATATCAGCCACAGCCTGTTCTCGGCCGGGTGAAGGTGGTTTCCACAGACTCGAGGAATGAACATAATGCTACTAGTGCTACCTTCTGTTTACCTGAATATAATATAGCCAGCTTAGAAAGGATGTATAAGACAAGGCGGTCATTAAGAGTCAAACAGAATGGAAATTAAAAATTGTTGTGAACTTGTTCACTCAATGCCAAGAACTGTCAGTATAAAGTTATGGAGGACAGAACTATGTAGACTAAGTAGCACACAAAAAACTGAATGTTGAACAAATTAATTCAAAGTAATTGTTTTAAAGTTTTATTGTATCCTGTCCAAAACTGTAGCAAAAATCTTAAATGACCCTGTTAAATTTAAATGCAAACAGACAATTTCACAAAATTATTTATTACTGATTTTATTCATCAGAGGAACAAAGTCATCTAGAATGATCACTTTAGCATTAATATTTTCATGGAGAACAGAGGCGACCATAAAACAGAATGACATTAGAGGAATTATGCCGGATGAAGAAAAGGAACGGGTGGTCTGCAATAAAGGTTTTCGGGGGTGAAGGCCTTCCGGCTCCCAAACCGACTATGGCGCCGGTGGCAGCAGCCGCTTCGGTTCCTTCCTCATTGACTTCAACAAAGGCTTTGTGAATCACCTCCGACAGCACCAGATCATTGCTGGAAGACATGCCAGAAAGATTCACCTTCTGCCCATCAAAAACATCCTTCATTCCCATGCTGATCAGAAGACTCTTCATGTCATATTTTTCCTCCATCTTGAATTTGGGAAGAGACACTTGAACCTTTTCTTGATACATGACTTGTGGTTTGGTCCATTCCATGAGCTTCTCGTTGGTCAGTGCCTTTTCAAGCTGGATTGTAAAGAGAGACATGTTAATGTGTGTCTGTTTGAAAAAAAAATGGGGGTCTTTTTTTGAAGCATCTTTTTGGGTCTTTTTGAAACAGCTGTTTCATTCAAGCAAAATGCAAGTCTGGAGAGTAACATAATAATAATAATAATAATAATTAGCTTCGTTTTCTTCAAGCTGTGCTCCATTTTTCTGGCTGCTCAGGCTCTTAACTTGTTTTGAACGACCAACGGTAGAATTATCTATGCACACAGAAAAAACACTGGTCTCCGACAAGTAGTATTTCTGTATTATGTTTAACATAAGAAAATTACTCGAAAACCAGGTTTTAACTTCATACAAACAGTTAGAAAGAGAGGATGGAGGAAGTAGGCTTAGAAGATAGATAGAGCTGTGTTTCGTCGGAGTAACAGTGAAAGTGAATTCCATGTCCCTTAAAAATTTTATATAGATAAATAATAAAGGGCCCAGAACTGATCCCTGTGGGATACCTGTGGTGATGGGTGCCGGTTTGGATCTAAACAGGCTTAGTTGGATAAATTGTGTACGACCAGTGAGAAATGAGGTAAACCAAGCTAAAGAAGTACCTACGATATCAATGGATTGCAGTCTGTCTAACAGAATTTCATGAGAGATGGTGTCGAACGATGAAGTTAAATCAAGAAGAATTAATATAGGTAAGAGTCCTGAGTCAGCTGCTGTCAATAGGTCATTAGACATTTAGACAAGGGCCGTCTCAGTGCTGTGGCGGAAACGATAACTTGATTGAAATTGTTTAGAAAGGTTGTTAACTAAAAGGTTTGATTTTAGATATTAGATATTATTTTTTAGACAGTAACTTGAGTAGACCATTAGAGCAGTAATTGAGCAGTATAATTTATTAAATGGAACAATTTATTAAGATTTATACAAAATATTAAAAATAAATATGCAAAAGTTGTTCATAATTGGATCATAATTGCTACGTCAGGCTTTTAAGATTCTTTTTATTTTATATGAAAAATAGCACAATTATGTTCACAGGTCCAAACTGAGCAAAAATATACAATTTGATGCATATACTGACGTTTAAATGGCCAAAATTAAGATGAAATTCTGATACCTTTTAGTATTAATCAGAGAACTACATAAATGTATTATAGACTACTGAGATAAAATGCACATAAATATGTTGCTACTTTATATCTGCCAAATAAAATTTCTTAGTAAGCTATTTAAATGCTTAGTTTAATGATCAAAGCTCAATAGTCTTAAAACATAAAATGCTATTTTATGAACAAATATCAAAAGCTTGATGGATTTTATTTTATTTTTAAAAAATCATGTATGGATAATTAAGTAAACTAAATCTGCTTCAGTACAGTAAGTGTGTAATATAAAAGTTATTCTTAAATTTACTTTAAATCAGTAAAGATTTCATAGTTCATGAGCTGAAGGTGGATGGTTTTACTAAAAGGCCTTTTACTTTTTTCAGCAAATATTTATCCTGTCATTTAGAGGCGTAAGGAAATATAACAGTTGTCACAGCTGTCAGCTGGAGTGCCGATGAAAGCCAGCAGAGGTCACTCCTTCTGTCTCCTTGATCATTAACTACATTTCCCACAATCCATTGCCTGAACTATTCATGTTCTGATTACTTCCACCTTTGTGTTTTAATCTTGTTTAATCTTGCCTATTTAAGCCCTGTGTATTCGCTGTTACTGTGTAAAGTCTTGTTTTGGTCACCACTGCATTTCTGTGAGTTTCTATGTTTCATGGTTTTTGGTCTTGCCTGGTTTTCTGGTTTTTCCTTTTTGCCTGTGTTTTCTGCCCTGCCCTGGATTATTTGCCTTGTGGTCATTTGCCCGTTTATTTTGATTACGATTTGGATTTGTATCCTCAACCTGTGTATCTCCGAGTTTGTGACAACAGCACAGTTAAAAGATCAAAATGGCAATTCCAGAAATGAAACGCACCATATCAGCAGATTCTGAGCGGTCTCACCTTCTGAAGGCCAGTGGTGTCGTCTTCAATCTTATTAGGAAGGATGATCAACATACTGAGATTCTTCCCGACATACGGCAGCTCCAGAATCTGACTGTTTATCTCTGGGATGAAGGCCAGAGGAAAGTGCGCCGTTTGATTCATCATCTTCACTGGTTTAGTTTGATTCTGCCAAAAATCAGTGGAAACTCTTTATAACTACTCTTTTCAAGACTGTCAAATATATATTTAAAAAGATCATGAAATCTCACCTTGTTCAGCTTAAACTGCCCATCTTTGGTCGATTCCTTTAGGAATTTCTTATCCCAGTTTCCCTTGAAGTAGATGGCGTTCACCAAAACCAGTTTTGTCATCGCATTGATGACTCCCTGTGGCAGCAAGTCCTTGATCTTCTCTAAGATACAAATGGACATTGAACAGTGATTTGTATTGATTCACATAGGCCTAAATTAATTGATTGAACCACTAACACTTTCTTGTTACTTAAGTCAAAATCAAAAAAGACTGTTAAAGCATCTGTTTCTAGGTTCTTATGGAACTGTAAAAATAATGGCCAAATAAAAAAAAGGGCAGAAAAGTCAAAACTTTAATCTCCAAAGAACTAAATAACCCATAAAGCTGAATATAGCCCTTGAAAAGATCAACATAAAAAGCAGCAAAACCATGAAGAATTATTTGTGGAGTAAGCTAATGCTGGATTTCACCTTGAGTTTTGTTCTCCACCCATTTGTTGATGTTGACACGAGCAGCCTCTGATTTGTTCATGAAATCCACCTTCTCCAGTTCGGCTTCATAGTATCTTTTTGTGTCATTAAGGAATTTCTGTAATAGAGCACAATGACTGAGGTGTAAATGACATTAGAGCTGAGAATATTTCCTAAACCACAAGAGTATAAAGCAAGTTTTACCTCAACAAACTGGTAGGATTGCTCTCCGTAGAGGCGGTTGGCGAGACTCAACGCATACGGGACTCCTGGTTTGTTCAGTTCACTCATAAACTTGTGGAAACCAGAATGAATTTGGTCCCCTGAATAATGAGATCCAGGAGTCACAGCGTCGGGTTTCAGAGGGTTTTTAAAGCCCAAAACCTGCACAGTATTATTATCAGTAGAATCAATAAAGGTAACCTCATAATTATGATATGTATATATTAAAATACAGCATATAATAGTTTAAAACACACAAATAACCTGCATATACATATTGAATTCTAATTTACTGGCCATAAAACAACCACATAAGTGTGAAATCACCTTAAACATCTGATCTGCTGTGTTTCCTCTTGCTCCGAGTGACACCATGGCCAGAGCCGAGGAGATGCTGACAGGAGAGTAAAACACATTTCCTGAAGCGTTTCCTCCGCTGATCTTCTTGAACAGGTTGAGGTTGAACTGAGTGTTTGCTGCGGATAAAGACTCCATTTTCACAAGCTAGAAAGAAATAACAGTGATTTTAATAACAGCAGAAGATCTTCATCATGACACACAAGCTAGTACTATTAGAACTGTTTTAATCAATAAATTCTACATTTTATACATAAAACTGTCTGTAAAAAAGGCTATCTTACCCAGAGATATCTGCAGAAATTGTGATTCTCAGTATGTCTTGCGGTGATTGAATCAGTACTTATGGGTGTTCACCTGGCCTCACCCCAAAACTCGCAGGCTTTAATCCAATCAGGAAATCAGCTTGTAACAAATACCATGTAATTATTAAACTGACAGTTGGAAGTACATCTCACTGTGAGACTTTCACAACCCATAAATGGCTACTGTATTATCATCAGGTTTGATCTCAATTCATTAACTCATTTTATACACACTGTAAAAAATGGTCAGGAATTTACAGGATTAAACAGTATTATTTTGCAATAAATTACTGTAGTCAGAATTTCACTGTGAAATCAATGAAAGCTGGGACATTTTCCTACAAATCACTGTGAATCAACAGCAGAAAGTTGCTGACGATACAGTAACAGTATATTACTGAAATCGTCTCAGGTTACTTATGTAACCATAGTTACCTGAAGAGGGAATGAGATGCTGCGTTAAAATGCTAGGGGAATGCTTTAGCATTTCGTCTCGTCTCATCTATTGAATCAATGAAATGTGAATGCGCGTCACGGGCCGGTGACATCATGAACCAGGATAATAAGGTTGAGCCAGAAACCGGATGCACCAGCTTAGAAGAGTGTCTGAAGTAAGCCTGGAAGCCAGCTGGGGCAGAAGAAGGAGCTGAGGCAGAAGTTGCAGTGTCTCATTTCATCTCCCGGGACCTATGGTAACATATGTAACCAACCATATGAATGCAACGTATCTCACTACGAAACGTCTAGTTGGAAGAACCTCAGGAAGGTGTGCGGGGAGGACCAGCCTGCTGCATCATATAAAACAGCAAGAGAAATCCTCATAAGCTGGGGAGGAAGGTAGCTTCCTCTCCAGCCTCGAAATTGACAACGTCCAGATCCTATGAACAGTTGCAGCACCGGTGCATCTGCCTGATTGGAAGTAACCGTCCTCGAGGGTGCTTCCGGGTCCGGGCAGAGGATATTGCATCTGCTAGGTTAGGGCTGAGATAAGGCTGAGCCTGTCTCAAACCCTGCCGTCAGATCCATTTGTGATGCCCAGGATATAGTTCTCCGCTGTGCCTCAGCAACATCAGGACCTGAGCCCTTAGGAACGCAAGCTTGCGTGGCCTCGTCGAAGACCGCCAGGCAGGAGCGGAACGGTTTCTGACGCACCTTTATCATCCTGGTTCATGACACCACAGGCCAGCGACTACATTCACACTCGATCGATCAATTCCATAGGGCTTCACGAGATGATAAATGCTAAAGCATTCCCCTAGCATTTCTACGCAGCGCGAGTTCCCTTGAACTTTGAATTCACCATATGATGTTGTCTTTAATCATGTGTAATATTATGCAGATTCAGAATGAGTAGAATGCAAGTGAACAACTAGTTCAAACAACAGTGAGTAATGCAGTCAGGTGAGTATTGAGAATGGCAATGCAATGGAGAACAGCGATCTAGGATGAATATAACAGTCTGTTTCTGTCTTTCATAGAGCCAGTGAAGCATACGGGACGTATGGGCAGGAATATGGATAGCACACACCTCAGTTACCGGTGACAGGTGAGATCCACAGTGATATGGGAAGTGACATCATGCCACCGTTAATAATTCATTCTTCACCACTGCAATTGTTTTGAACTCAATATAATGGTGATTAGAGATCTATTAGCTTGGGACTCTCTGTATTCTTCATATTCAAATTTTTTTTTCTAGTTAAGTCAGAAATGTGACAAATAAAAAGCTTTCGTAAAATTTATGACAATATGTCAGAATATGCAATAGTTTAGTCAAAATATTTAGACTGAATATTAAGATTTTGTTTTAGTATTACTTAAGCATGAAGATTTAAAAGTTATTTCAAACTTATAACTATTTGTAGGTGGATCTTTCAAAATAGTGAAGCAAATGCTGAGATTCATCTTTAAAAAATGTTTCACAGACATCAATACCATCCATCCATTCATCCACCCATCCACAGAAATGATTCCAGCGTGTCTGAGGTGAGTGAATCGACAGTTATGAGTATCGTAAATAGTGTTAAATAAATGATGCCTTACCCTAAAACAGTCATATTTCAAATCTGCTTGTAGCCTCCCATGTAATTATTAAACTGATATTCATCCACTTGTAACAACATCAGACTTAAATTTCTTTATTCATTCTTCATTTTTTATAAGTAAAAACAAAATAAAAAATAACTGTGTAGCTGAAGAAAAAATGTTGGGACACTGTACAAATTGTGAATAAAAAAGGAATGCAATAATTTACAAATCTCATAAACTTATATTTTATTCACAATAGAATATAGATAACATATCAAATGTTGAAAGTGAGACATTTTTAAATGTCATGCCAAATATTGGCTCATTTTGGATTTTGTGAGAGCTACACATTCCAAAAAAGTTGGGACAGGTAGCAAAAAGAGGCCGGAAAAATTAAAAGCAGATATAAGGAACAGCTGAAGGACCAATTTGCAACTTATTAGGTCAATTGGCTACATGATTGGGTATAAAAAGAGCCTCTCAGAGTGTTAGTCTCTCAGAAGTCAAGATGGGCAGAGGATCACCAATTCCCCTAATGCGGCGGCGAAAAATTGTGGAGCAGTATCAGAAAGGAGTTTCTCAGAGAAAAATTGTAAAGAGTTGGAAGTTGTTATCATCTACAGTGCATAATATTATCGAAAGATTCACAATCTCTGTGCATAAGGGTCAAGGCCAGAAAAACATACTGGATGCCGTGATCTTCGGGCCCTTAGACGGCACTGCATCACATACAGGAATAATACTGGAAAAAGCTCAGGAAAACTTCCAGAAGACATTGTCGGTGAACACAGTCCACCGTGCCATTCGCCGTTACCGGCTAATACTCTACAGGTCAGAGAAGAAGCCATATCTAAACATGATCCAGAAGCGCAGGTGTTTTCTCTGGACCAAGGCTCATTTAAAATGGACTGTGGCAAAATGGAAAACTGTTCTGTGGTCAGACGAATCAAAATTTGAAGTTCTTTTTGGAAAACTGGGACGCCATGTCATCCGGACTAAAGAGGACAAGGACAACCCAAGTTGTTATCAGCGCTCAGTTCAGAAGCCTGGGATTGCATCAATGCATGTGGCATGGGCAGCTTACACATCTGTAAAGGCACCATCAGTGATGAAAGGAAATATGAACAACATATGCTCTCATCCAGACGTTGTCTCTTTCAGGAAAGACATTGCATTTTCCAATGCTACATTTATATTTATACATTTGGCAGATGCTTTTAATTGCATTGCATTCAAGAAACCCATTGAATCAGTTCTTGCTTTCCCTGGGATCGAACCCATGACCTTGGTGTTGCAAACATAGAAAACATTTGACGCATCATAAAGAGAAAAATGCCACAAAGACTTTTTTGAGATGTGCTGATGCCATGAAATTTAAAATCAACTTATTTTTCCCTTAAAATTATAAATTTTCTAAGTTTAAACATTTGATATGTCATCTATGTTGTATTCTGGATAAAATATTGAAATGTTAAACTTCCACATCATTGCATTCTGTTTTTAGTCACAATTTGTTAAGTGTCCAAACTTTTTTGAATCGGGTTTGTATTAATCATAATGTGTGAACAACCCATGGATTAACTGATGACAGTTGTGATTAAAAATAATGATCCTCATAATCACACTCCCAAAGTACAAATGCTTGTGTAAACAACGTTTGAGTTAGTTTTTACAGAGGTGTTTCATGTCAGTTGGTTGCATAAAACAAGTTCATTTGTTGTGCAAATATGTATAATATGTTTAAAAATATATAGTAAAATGTATAGTAATTAATGTGATTGTTTAAATTTATTAGAATATATGTATTATATAGCCTACTGTAATCATATGACAGAAGTCCATGAACAGACCATTTTCTGCGTGTGAGTCTGTTCACCAGAAGGGGGCGTAACACCAACAATAATAAGAAATGCCATGCATGCATAGAATAAAGCATTTTTATTCATGAATATTAATTTCTCTATACTTCACTTTTAACCAGTAGTTTCAGCAATGGTAAAAGAATCATGATCTGTTTGTTGCGTGCGTGCGTGCGTGCGTGCGTGTGTGTGTGTGTACTTCATCAACACTAGTGGCTGGTGGAAAATGTACTGGATAGGGCTGTCATATCCAACAATTTATATATAAAAAAAGTAAACAGAAGGAAATCATACAGACTTTAAAAGGTTTTTGATAAAGTTTTAAATAAAGTTCAGGATTATGTTTGAGTATAATTGTCACAAATTATAAATTATCCCCAAAAAATTATCAGGGTAAATTAAAAATACCTTTTAATTTTCATAATTTATGTATACAGTGCAACAGCAAAAGCTAAAAAAATAAATGTGACATTTGATTAGAGCTTTATTTATACTATATATATCAAAATAACTACAAATCAAGCTGCAAATCCAAACAACACCATTCTAGCTGCAGAAATATAGATCCATTCAGAGTTTTAAAGAAAGCTTGTAATAAAACTGTTAATGCTAGACATTGATTTCCAAAGTAGGAAAAAACAATTGAAGTCAATTGCTGTTGTTAACTTTTTGGTTACCAACATTCTTATCAACATTCTTCAAAATATCATCTTTTGTGTTCGGCAGAAGAAAGAAACTCATACAAGTTTGGAAGAACGCGAGGATGAGTAAAGGATGACAGAATTTTCATTTTTGGTTGAACTATCCCTTTAATACTCACTAAAAACACTCAATAACTGAACATACTTGTGTCAACATAATCATAAAAACTGTAGTTCTTAAAGCAAAGGAATTGGGTGATTAATGTTACATAAGCTCTTAAATGCGCTCTGATGATTTGCCCTTTTCTGGCATCTGACAAGTCACCCATTTCCCTCATGTTTTGTACTAAACACTGCTAAAAACTGAAAAAAGGAAGTTCTTTGTGACGCTTTGAGCATTTTTGCTCATATAATTTAAGATGCATAACAAATAGAGAGGTACTTCACAACATCACATTAACACCAACTTTGTTTTATTAAAATTTGGACTTTGTTTCTGACTTGTTTTGTGTTTACAACGTTGTCCCACTATTTCCAAATACAGATCAAAAGAACAACCCCTCCCACTCCTCCTAACCCTCCAACAGGAGCAAATATATATATATAATAATTGTTGTTTTGGGTTACAGTGGTATCTTTATAATTGGTTTTCGGTGCGAGACTCATGGTGGCACCATTACACAGGTTCCCCTCACAACAACTGACATTACTAAACAATGTTGTGGAGTCACAAATCGATTTAGAGGCACATCCTTTTACAACTGCTGACTGGTTTCTGTAGTTCTCTGATGAAAGGAAAGAAAACAAAGGTTAGTCTAAGCTTTACTGGGTCTTCTTCATGCTTCCATTTTAAGCTTCTCACCTGCCATGATGCAGCGATCTTCACTCCCTGAGCAGTTCACTATGTTTGTGCAGTTCAGCCCATCACAAGAGAAACACGTCTTTCCGTTGAGTACGTTAGAGAAATCTACAGGAGGGGTGAGGGAAGTAAAGTTTAGATACCTCTACCTCTCCCTTTAAATGCCTGCTCCAGTCAATCAATACATGGCACATAAGCCACACTCTGCAATTTCATTTTTTATGAAAGCACAATACCTCGAGCATCTTGGACGTTACACTGGTCCATGTTACAACAGGAAGAAGACGTCTTTACAGTGCCTAAGTTCATGGACCCACTCTGACAGTCAAAAGCACAACATTTACTTTTCAGTGTAGAAGTAACATTGCCTAAAAACATGAATAATACAGGAAAAACCTTTACAATGGCACATTTTTTGATGGAAAATATATAAAATTTAATATTAATATATAATATTATTAATGTATAATATTTCTATACACACTGTAAAAAAACAGCCTTTTCCTGCTGAATTAATAGCATATAGCAATAATGATTGTTTTGAACATTTGTCATATACTAATAAATAAAATAACACCGGTTGTAAAGAGGAAACCACAGAATGAACGTCCAGGTTACTACAGTAATCTCAGTTCCCAGAAGGAGGGAATGGAGACATTATGTAAGAACAATTGGCGAATTGAGTTGCAACTAGAAAGACCTGCTCCTCGTCCTCCCTGATTTTGCACAATGTCTGTTTGAGCTTGAGATTGAGGAAACTTTTAGAGTTAATTTTTTTTTTTTTTACAGAATTACAAAACATTTTGTATCAATATTCATTATAACATTGCAGATATTGTCAGGATATGTTACAGACAGTTTCCTGCATTTAATATATTGATACAATACATTTATAATTCTGTAAAAACAAACAAAAATTTCCTGTAAAAGACAATTTCGTCAATCTCAAGCTCAAACAGACAAAATCAGGTCTTTCTAGTTGTAGCATTTCTAATTTCAAAGTATTTTTACCACAAAAACTTCTTCATATTAATCTGATATAATCAGTTACCTAAGTAGAATATTCTGTTTTTGAATTTTTAAGAACCGATAGCAGTTACTATGTGTAACAAGTTGAATTTCAACTCTTTCTGCACCAACAAATAATACCAGCAATTACATTTGTCATAAATAGCAGCACAATTAAATCCATCATACTGAACTTACCATATTTTGATACTTCTGTGTGACTCATGCACAGAGAAGATTCATTCAAACATGTTTTTACCGTTTGATTTGCACAAGATCCGTTCACACTTGTGCACTCATAGCAGCTGAGAGAGTGTCCTTTAGTGATAAAACAGAGAGACAGTGAGACGTCTGCTTTTAAAAAACGTTACGAACACCAATTTTTTTTGTACCTGCGGTGAAAAGAATGAACAAAAGACACACTGAGATTTGCAGATCCATCGTTGATTATCAGTGAGAGACAATAACCTTTCTTTCAGTCAACTTTATAGGTTATCAAAAGGGGAGGGTCTTCATGAGAAAATGAAAGTTAAAATTACTTTAAACTGAAACTTCAGATTACATTATTAACTTGCCAGTCAATGATAAATGAAGGTTGAATAAATAAATTATACATTTAAAACCTTTTTGAAGTTACGCTACAAAAGCTACAAAAAAAATCTTTTTGACAACTTTCAAAAAGTTCATGAAAAGCTTGTACCACATTTGAGCTTCAGCGAGAGCCAATGAGTTTCATTCTCGTATTAGGCATCACGTTTGAGCTTCAAGAACCAATGAGATTAATTCTCGTGTTACGCATCACATTTGAGTTTCATTCTCGTGTTACGCATCACATTTGATCTTCAAGAACCAATGAGGTTCATTCTTGTTACATGTCACGTTTGAGCTTCAAGAACCATTGAAGTTCATTCTCGTGTTACGCGTCACGTTTGAGCTTCAAGAACCAAATTAGGTTCCTTTTCGTGTTACGCGTCACGTTTGAGCTTCAAGAACCAAATTAGGTTCCTTTTCGTGTTACGCGTCACGTTTGAGCTTCAAGAACCAAATTAGGTTCATTCTCGTGTTACGCGTCACGTTTGAGCTTCAAGAACCAATGAGGTTCATTCTTGTTATGCGTCACGTTTGAGCTTCAAGAACCAAATTAGGTTCATTCTCGTGTTACGCGTCACGTTTGAGCTTCAAGAACCAAGTTAGGTTCATTCTCGTGTTATGCGCCACGTTTGAGCTTCAAGAACCAAATTAGGTTCATTCTCGTGTTACGCGTCACGTTTGAGCTTCAAGAACCAATGAGGTTCATTCTTGTTATGCGTCACGTTTGAGCTTCAAGAACCAAATTAGGTTCATTCTCTTGTTACGCGTCACGTTTGAGCTTCAAGAACCAAATTAGGTTCATTCTCGTGTTACGCGTCACGTTTGAGCTTCAAGAACCAAATTAGGTTCATTCTTGTTACGCGTCACGTTTGAGCTTCAAGAACCAAATTAGGTTCATTCTCGTGTTACGCGTCACGTTTGAGCTTCAAGAACCAATGAGGTTCATTCTTGTTATGCGTCACGTTTGAGCTTCAAGAATCAAATTAGGTTCATTCTCGTGTTATGCGTCACGTTTGAGCTTCAAGAACCAAATTAGGTTCATTCTCGTGTTACGCGTCACGTTTGAGCTTCAAGAACCAATGAGGTTCATTCTTGTTATGCGTCACATTTGAGCTTCAAGAACCAATGAGGTTCATTCTGGTGTTACGCATCACGTTTGAGCTTCAAGAACCAAATTAGGTTCATTCTTGTTATGCGTCACGTTTGAGCTTCAAGAACCAAATTAGGTTCATTCTCTTGTTACGCGTCACGTTTGAGCTTCAAGAACCAAATGAGGTTCATTCTTGTTATGCGTCACGTTCGAGCTTCAAGAACCAAATTAGGTTCATTCACGTGTTACGCGTCACGTTTGAGCTTCAAGAACCAATGAGGTTCATTCTTTTTATGCGTCACGTTTGAGCTTCAAGAACCAAATTAGGTTCATTCTCTTGTTACGCGTCACGTTTGAGCTTCAAGAACCAAATTAGGTTCATTCTTGTTACATGTCACGTTTGAGCTTCAAGAACCATTGAAGTTCATTCTCGTGTTACGCGTCACGTTTGAGCTTCAAGAACCAAATTAGGTTCCTTTTCGTGTTACGCGTCACGTTTGAGCTTCAAGAACCAAATTAGGTTCATTCTCGTGTTACGCGTCACGTTTGAGCTTCAAGAACCAATGAGGTTCATTCTTGTTATGCGTCACGTTTGAGCTTCAAGAACCAAATTAGGTTCATTCTCGTGTTACGCGTCACGTTTGAGCTTCAAGAACCAAGTTAGGTTCATTCTCGTGTTATGCGCCACGTTTGAGCTTCAAGAACCAAATTAGGTTCATTCTCGTGTTACGCGTCACGTTTGAGCTTCAAGAACCAATGAGGTTCATTCTTGTTATGCGTCACGTTTGAGCTTCAAGAACCAAATTAGGTTCATTCTCTTGTTACGCGTCACGTTTGAGCTTCAAGAACCAAATTAGGTTCATTCTCGTGTTACGCGTCACGTTTGAGCTTCAAGAACCAAATTAGGTTCATTCTTGTTACGCGTCACGTTTGAGCTTCAAGAACCAAATTAGGTTCATTCTCGTGTTACGCGTCACGTTTGAGCTTCAAGAACCAATGAGGTTCATTCTTGTTATGCGTCACGTTTGAGCTTCAAGAACCAAATTAGGTTCATTCTCGTGTTATGCGTCACGTTTGAGCTTCAAGAACCAAATTAGGTTCATTCTCGTGTTACGCGTCACGTTTGAGCTTCAAGAACCAATGAGGTTCATTCTTGTTATGCGTCACATTTGAGCTTCAAGAACCAATGAGGTTCATTCTGGTGTTACGCATCACGTTTGAGCTTCAAGAACCAAATTAGGTTCATTCTTGTTATGCGTCACGTTTGAGCTTCAAGAACCAAATTAGGTTCATTCTCTTGTTACGCGTCACGTTTGAGCTTCAAGAACCAAATGAGGTTCATTCTTGTTATGCGTCACGTTTGAGCTTCAAGAACCAAATTAGGTTCATGCACGTGTTACGCGTCACGTTTGAGCTTCAAGAACCAATGAGGTTCATTCTTGTTATGCGTCACGTTTGAGCTTCAAGAACCAAATTAGGTTCATTCTCTTGTTACGCGTCACGTTTGAGCTTCAAGAACCAAATTAGGTTCATTCTCGTGTTACGCGTCACGTTTGAGCTTCAAGAACCAATGAGGTTCATTCTGGTGTTACGCATCACGTTTGAGCTTCAAGAACCAAATTAGGTTCATTCTTGTTATGCGCCACATTTGAGCTTCAAGAACCAAATTAGGTTCATTCTCTTGTTACGTGTCCCGTTTGAGCTTCAAGAACCAAATGAGGTTCATTCTTGTTATGCGTCACGTTTGAGCTTCAAGAACCAAATTAGGTTCATTCTCGTGTTACGCGTCACGTTTGAGCTTCAAGAACCAAATGAGGTTCATTCTTGTTATGCGTCACGTTTGAGCTTCAAGAACCAAATTAGGTTCATTCTTGTTATGCGTCACGTTTGAGCTTCAAGAACCAAATTAGGTTCATTTTCTTGTTACGCGTCACGTTTGAGCTTCAAGAACCAAATTAGGTTCATTCTTGTTATGCGTCACGTTTGAGCTTCAAGAACCAATGAGGTTCATTCTTGTTATGCGTCACGTTTGAGCTTCAAGAACCAAATTAGGTTCATTCTCGTGTTACGCGTCACGTTTGAGCTTCAAGAACCAATGAGGTTCATTCTTGTTATGCGTCACGTTTGAGCTTCAAGAACCAAATTAGGTTCATTCTCTTGTTACGCGTCACGTTTGAGCTTCAAGAACCAAATTAGGTTCATTCTTGTTATGCGTCACGTTTGAGCTTCAAGAACCAAATTAGGTTCATTCTTGTTATGCGTCACGTTTGAGCTTCAAGAACCAAATTAGGTTCATTCTTGTTATGCGTCACGTTTGAGCTTCAAGAACCAAATTAGGTTCATTCTCTTGTTACGCGTCACGTTTGAGCTTCAAGAACCAAATTAGGTTAATTCTTGTTATGCGTCACGTTTGAGCTTCAAGAACCAAATTAGGTTCATTCTCGTGTTACGCGTCACGTTTGAGCTTCAAGAACCAATGAGGTTCATTCTTGTTATGCGTCACGTTTGAGCTTCAAGAACCAAATTAGGTTCATTCTCTTGTTACGCGTCACATTTGAGCTTCAAGAACAAAATTAGGTTCATTCTTGTTATGCGTCACGTTTGAGTTTCAAGAACCAAATTAGGTTCATTCTTGTTATGCGTCACGTTTGAGCTTCAAGAACCAATGAGGTTCATTCTCGTGTTACGCGTCACGTTTGAGCTTCAAGAACCAAATTAGGTTCATTCTCTTGTTATGCGTCACGTTTGAGCTTCAAGAACCAATGAGGTTCATTCTCGTGTTACGCGTCACATTTGAGGTTTAAGAACCAATGAGGCTCATGTTTTGAGCTTGAGCAAGAAACAATGAGTTTCTACTGTCACACGACATGTTTGAACTTGAGCAAGAAACAATGAGTTTCTGGTGTTACACAGCATGTTTGAGCTTGAGGAAGAAACAATGAGGTTCTCGTGTTACGTGGCATGTTTGAGGTTCAGTATGAACCAGTTAGGTTCAGTTCTTGTGTATTAAATCACACATTTGAGCTTCCACAAGAACTAATGAGATTTATTATAAAGTCACACAGCACAGTTCCGTATCTACATGACGTTTGTTCTCGCATGTCTGGCAGGTTAGATGAACTTCTGATTATGTTCGCTGATCAGTGTTCATATTTTGAATAAAAGCCTAAATTAAATATATTCATTATATAAAGTGATTGTGTCTCTTTTGAATAATTGGGTTAAACTCTCCCTATTCCTATGGATTAGGTTTATGCTCTCTATTTTATGAACTTTTTGAAGCATCATTATCAAATTATTAATTGCCAAATATTATATAGTGTATTATAAACTGTATTATCACAGTTTTTCTCAGTTGCTTTGGTTCAGTTTTCCAATTAGACTTTTTTTCTCTCAAAACAATAAGTTCAGATCTCTGAACAATTATCTTCTTGTTCACATCAGATTGGAGTTTCTTATTAATTTGAGCAAATTGCAATTGCTTTGGTACACGTGTGTGAACAGTAAGTACAATTGTCTGCAGTTTCCACAACAACTAATTGCATAGGGCTTGTTGATTAAAACTTAAACTGTCAAACTTTTCACAACTTCTCAATCATTTTTCATTGTGTAAGTCGTCGCATTCAATTCCATTCAATTATGGAAAATTCGTATACGCATGAATACATGTATATTCCATAAATATCTGGCATTGACATTAATGTCTGCTAAATTGGCAAATGACCTCTAATTTCACTTCTCAACAAATATCAGCTTCAAATATCTCAACTTTAATATGAGCTTCAACAAAAACCAATGAGGTTCATTTTCGTGTTACGCATCAGTGATTTTTCACCCGCTCCTCGGAAACTGTCATTGGAACGATCGAGTGGGGCTTAAAAACTCAAACTGGGTAGGCTCTGCCCTGCAGAGAGCCCCTTTTGAACCTCTCCAGGGGTCTCATTTATAAAACTGTGCGTAGGATCCATACTAAAAGTTTACATATGCCTAAAAGTAAAAAATGGCATACGCCAAAAAATAAAATAAAATTAACCATCTGTGTCGCCAATTCCCTTTGTCTCCAGAATGTGCGAACGCAGAGCTAAAAGTTTGCTTCAAGGTCCGCATATTCTCCCATCAAGTTTGTTTTTTATAGATCACAACCTTTGCGTGGAAACTGCCGTACGTACGTTTCCAGTCCCATTTTGTGCGTATGCACGCTTTATAAATGAGACCCCAGGAGCTTAAGTTCCTCTCATGAAAGACAGCGCTCCTGACTGTACTGGCTTCCATCAAGAGGTGTAGTCAGACGACAAACTAAGCCTGAAATTCACGCCGGCCTATTCTCACATGATCTTGAGACCCTGGCCCGATATGTGCCCAAGGTTCCCACCATGCCTTTCAGGGTTCAGGAGGTGAACCTGCAAGCGCTGCCCCTGGAGGAGGCACTCCTAGATCTTGCTGTGCTCTATCCCGTCTGCACTTTGCACCTGTACTTGGACAGAACGTACAGCTTCAAGACCTCAGACCAGCTTTTTGTCTGTAATGGAGGACAGGAGAATGGAAAGGGTATAGGGAATTGGTAGAGGGGTACACGCAGACTAGGGAATAGCCATGCTCGTCAACTAGTAGCAGTAGTTCATCATAACTTTAGCATTAGTTGTAGAGTAGTTCTCTAGACTATGTCTCACTACTGATTCCTAGGACGGACTTTCTGTCTACTTCTCACCTATGTGCTCCAAGAAGGGAAGTGTAATCTCCCGGCCATACCCTGGAAAACTGCCTTGGCTTGCAGGCTAAACTAGGTGAGGGGGAAGTGCTGCTTCGCGCTCAGGGCGGAAGAGGACAAAGTAGTCCCAACGGCCAGAAGTAGTTCCAGTGGAGTGGCGCCCCAGGGACTTATCAGCCAAGAAAAGCAACATAATGGCAGGACAAAACACATCAAACCGTATACTTCCAGTGGCCGGAGTCCACAGGAGCATTGCGGCTGGAAATGGTTCTGGTCGAACTACTACGGTGGAACGACAGTATGATGAAGGACCCTCAAACCCACTCGGGAGGGGTTCATCCGAGAACAGGACTATCAAGGCTGCACCTTTGCTGCGTTGTAGGAGGGAGCTAACACTGTCTACCTTCAATGCACTCACGATCCGCGAAGAAGCTCGAGCTCAGGAACTGGCGGCGTGCGCAAAGGCAGTAGGTATCAGCATCTTAGGCATTCAGGAACATCGAAGAGTGCATGCACAATCTGAGGTTGTCTACAGTATGTTAGAAGGGATGTACCTCGTCACCACATCAGCATGGAGGACCCTGTGACGAATTCGGCTCAAGGAGGAGTTGGCTTACTTCTTAACAGCCACGCCAGGAAAGCAATTAGAAGCGTCACGCCTCACGGAAGTCGAATCCTAGTTGCAGAGTTTCAAGGGAACCCTCTAACATCAGTCATAGTTGTTTATTCACCACACAACTCCAGCAACGATGAGGATATGGACAACTTTTACACCCAGTTATCTTCTGCCATACAGAGTATACCAGCCCACCATTTTCTTGCAGTACTGGGTGACTTCAACGCCCGGGTAGGCAAAGAAAATGAGACGTTTGCATACCATGAAGCAACAAACAGGAATGGACAGTACCTGGTAGATCTCGCCCAACAGCACCGCTTAATAATCACAAACACAGCCTTCAGGAAACGTCCAGGCAAACAGTGGACTTTCAGAGGTTCACCAATGAGAAGCGGCAATTAGACTACATCTTGATTAGAAAGAAATGGAGGAACAGTGTTTTAAACACAGAAGCATATAGCTGCTTTGACTCCGTAAACTCTGATCACAGACTAGTGTCAACAAAGGTGAGACTCAGCTTACGAGCAAACAAAACAACTGGACGCAGAGTAAAGCATGACTGGCAAACCTTCAGTACCAACTTAGATCTGCAGCAGCGATACACAGTGGAGGTTAGGAACCCCTACCAGACACTCAAGAGAGAGGAGGAAACGGCTACAGAGACATACCAACACTTTGTGGATGCAAGTATAGAAGCACTGAAACTTGTGCCTGAGGTCCAGAAAGCAAAGAGGACACACCAGTCAGATCACCCAGATGTTGTGAGAGCCCGCAAGGCTGTGGACACTGCAAGATCCACATACACAAGGAATGATTCGGAGCAGCATCTGGAAGACCTCAAGGTTGCGAAAAGCTATCTTTTGTCAGTATACAACAGGCTCAAAGAAGAGGAGCTGGCAGAGAAGATAAGTCTGGTGGAAGGTGCTTCAGAGAGCATGAAGTATAGCGAGGCATGGAATATCGTTAATAACATCAGCGGTCGAGGTTCAACCAAAGCAGGACAGATGGAAGGAACCACAGCAGATAACCGGGTGAAAACATGGTTCACACACTTCAAGAACCTGCTAGGCAACCCTCCAGTGGTTGAGGAAGAAGACGAGGAAATTCCGCAGATCTTCTCCAACCTTGACATAGAGGAAGGACCTTTCACCATGCACGAGTTCGCCAAAGTTAAACGCTCACTAAGGAAAGGGAAAAGCGCTGGACCCGACGGGATACCTCCAGAGATCATCAAATACTGCGACCTAGATGATATTCTTCTGGACATCTGCAATGTTGCCCTAATGAAGAATGATAAACCGGAGCAGTGGACATGGTCAAACATCATCCCAGTACCAAAGGTTGGCAACCTGACCAAAGCTGACAACTATAGAGGAATCAGCTTAACCTGCATCATAGCAAAGCTGTATAACCGAATGATCCTAAACAGAATACGACCAGTGATTAACCTGAGGATGAGATATAACCAGAATGGTTTTCGAATCGGTAGGACAACAGTTGCCCAGATCCTCGCATTGAGAAGAATCATAGAAGAGGTAAAGAAGAACAACCTCTCTGCAATTCTTACGTTCATCGAGTTCAAGAAGGCATTCGACTCCATCCACAGGGGGAAGATGATGCGTATTCTGAAAGCATACGGGATCCCTTCAAGATTACTCTCTGCCATAGAAACCATGTACTCTGGCACAAAGGCAAAAGTCGTAACACCAGATGGGACAACAGAAGAATTCGACATCTTAGCAGGAGTTCTTCAGGGGGATACATTGGCCCCATTCTTGTTTGTCATAGTTCTTGACTACGCCCTACGAAAGGCTACTGCAAACTATGAACACTTTACAATAACTCCAAGAAGGTCTAGAAGACATGGACCAGTAACTCTGACAGACTTGGAATTCGCAGGCGACATAAGTCTTCTCTCTGACGAAATTCAAGAAGCGCAGGAACTTCTAGAGAGAGTCGGAAAGGAATGTTCAAAAGTGGGATTGCATCTAAATGCCAAGAAAACTGAATACATGGCTTTTAACATTGGTGAACACCAACCACTGACAACCAGCGATGGATCGCAGTTAAAACGCACTGGTGATTTCAAATATCTTGGAGCATGGGTCAACACAACAGAGCAAGACATCCGGATAAGGAAGTCTATTGCTTGGAAAGCACTGCATGGCATGAAGAAAATTTGGAAGTCTACACTATCCAAGAGACTCAAGGCAAGATTCTTCATTGGAGCAGTGGAGACTATACTTCTCTATGGGTGTGAAGCCTGGACACTAACCAGGACCCTCTCAAAGGCATTAGATGGTTGCTATACCAGAATGCTGAGAATGGTGTTCAACATCAGCTGGAAGGACCATGTCACCAATGCGGAGCTATATGGAGATCTACCGAGGTTAACAGACAAGATTGCTGCACGACGCCTAAGTCTCGCTGGTCACTGCTTTAGACATCCTGAACTCCCTGCTCACCACGTAATACTGTGGCAGCCAAAAGTCGGTTCAGTGACAGACATCTGTAGAGACACCTAACACATCTGCAAGATATTTAGAATAACAACATCCTTTTAAGAAAAATCAAAGTAAAAGTCAATCAATATACATATAATCAAAGACACAATAATTGATGCATTCCTGTAATATTAGAAGACCACCTTCATACAGAAAATATTAAAATTATAGGGAGGCATCCCACATCTTAATTCATTCCTGAGCGTGCTTATGTTCATGTTTGAAGTTTGCAGGCAAGTGCCTTTCACTGAATCTTTACACACACACACACACACACACACACACACACACACACACACACACACACACACACACACACAATACACTTCTATGGTGGACAGACAGTAGAAAAAATATTTCTCTCATCTAGTCACGCCATCTAGTGATGAAAGTGTGATTGAACATGACTCACTCATCTCTTGGTTCAACATGGCCATGCAAGCATTGCTGAGTTAAACATTCAGTAATACATAAAAAGTCTTATACAGCCCATTGAATCATTCTCATACTTGCTGACATTGATTGAACTGTATAACCCTTCAGGTCTATACTTGCCCCGCGATGTGCAGGCCTCAAACCTGAGTGGATGTCAGGCGCACTAACTTTGGTTTTTCTTTACCAATAAGTTAAGACATTAAGTAATGTTACCTAAAGAGTGTTATTACAACTGCTGGATTTTACGGTCCAGCAGTTTCACGTCTGTTCTCGGCCAGGTGAAGGTGAAGGTGGTTTCCACAGACTCGAGGAATGAACATAATGCTACTAGTGCTACCTTCTGTTTACCTGAATATAATATAGCTAGCTTAGAAAGGATGTATAAGAAAAGGCAATCATTAAGAGTCAAACAGAATGGAATTGAAAAATTGTTGTGAATTTGTTCACTCAATGCCAAGAACTGTCAGTATAAAGTTATGGAGGACAGAACTATATGTAGACTAAGTAGCACACAAAAATATGAATGTTGAACAAATTAATTCAAAGTAATTGTTTTTGCATTCTTTGTATCTTGAACAAAATTTTGTCAAGAATCTTTAATGACCCTGTTAAAGTAAATTCAGACAGACAATTTCACTCAATTATTCACTTGTGATTTTATTCATCAGAGAAACACAGTCATCTAGAATGATCACTTTAGCATTAATATCTTCAAGGAGAACAGAAGCGACCATAAAACAGAATGACATTAGAGGGATTATGCCGGATGAAGAAAATGAATGGGTGGTCTGCAATAAAGGTTTTCGGGCGAGAGTATATGGCGATTGCGCCTAGCCGTGGAATGCTAAATACGGTGGCAGCAGCCGCTTCGGTTCCTTCCTCATTGACTTCAACAAAGGCTTTATGAATCACCTCCGACAGCACCAGATCATTGCTGGAAGACATGCCTGAAAGATTCACCTTCTGCTCATCAAAAACATCCTCCATTCCCATGCTGATCAGAAGACTCTTCATGTCATATGTTTCCTCCATCTTGAATTTGGGAAGAGATACTTGAACCTCTTGTTGACGCATGGCTTCTGGTTTGGTCCATTCCATGAGCTTCTCGTAGGTCAGTGCCTTTTCAAGATGGATTATAAAGAGAGACATGTTAATGTGTGTCTGTTTGAAAAAAAACGGGGGTCTTTTTTTATAGCATCATTGATCTGCTGTTTTTTTTTCATGTTTGGATCGGCCATTTCATTCAAACAAAACGCAAGTCATGGAGAGTAACATGAACGTATTCTTTTAATTACTTAGATTGATTTTAGATATTAGGTTTTATTTTTTATGTTTTAGACAGTAACTTGAGTAGACCAGTAGAGCAGTATCATTTATTAAATGAAACATTTTATTAATATTTATACAAAATATTTGTTAAAATAAACAAATGTTGTTCACGTGTTAAGGATCATAATTGATACATCAGGCTTTTAAGGTTCATAGTGTGATATAGTGAGAAAATGTGTTTAACTTATATTCACAGGTCTAAACTGAGCAAAAATATGGCAATTTGGTGCATATGCTGACATTTAAATTGCCAAAAAGTAAGATGATATTCTGATACCTTTTGTTATAAATCAATGAGATCTAAATAAAGGTATTACAGACTACATACATAAAATTCACATAAATATGTCACTTTAAATCTGCCAATAATATTTCTTAGTAAGATATTTCAATTTTTTGATCAAAGCTCTGTATTCTAAAAACATGAAATGCAATGCAATTTAATGATGAACAAATGAACACACATCAAAAGCTTGATGGATTTTATTTTATACTTACATGATTTAAAAAAATGTTTTTATAGATAATCAAGTATACCAAAGCTGCTTCAGTACAGTAAGTGTATAATATTAAAGTTATTCTTACATTTACTTTTTATAAATCAGTGGAGATTTCCCAGTGAAAAACAGACACATGAACCATGAGCTGAAGGCGGATGGTTTTACAAAAAAGCAAACCATCAATCAGACAACATGCATGTAGTAGATTGTGTGCAATACATTTTTCAGCAAATATTTATCCTGTTGATCATTTAGAGGCGTAAGGAAATATAACAGTTGTCACAGCTGTCAGCTGGAGTGCCGATGAAAGCCAGCAGAGGTCACTCCTCCTTTCTCCTTGATCATTAACTACATTTCCCACAATCCATTGCCTGAACTATTTATAATCTGATTACTTCCACCTTTGTGTTATAATCTTCTTTATTCTTGTATATTTAAGACCTGTGTATTCGCTGTTACTGTGTAAAGTCTTGTTTTGGTCACCACTGTCTTTCTGAGAGGTTTTCTTTTGCCAGGTGTCATGATTTTTGGTCTTTTCTGTTTTTTCCTTTTTGCCTGTGTTTTCTGCCCTGCCCTGGATTATTTGTCTTGTGGTCATTTGCCTGTTTTTTGTTATTACAATTCAGATTTGGATCCTCAACCTGTGCATCTCTGAGTTTGTGACAACAGCACAGTTTAAAGATTTAAATGGCTATTCCAGATAATGAAACGCACCATATCAGCAGATTCTGTGGGGTCTCACCTTCTGAAGGCCAGTGGTGTCGTCTTCAATCTCGTTAGGAAGGATGATCAACATACTGAGATTCTTCCCGACATACGGCAGCTCCAGAATCTGGCTGTTTATCTCTGGGATGAAGGCCAGAGGAAAGTACGCCTTTTGATTCACCATCTTCACTGGTTTAGTTTGATTCTGCCAAACATCAGTGGAAACTCTTTATAACTGCTCTTTTCAAGACTGTCCATTTTCTTTTTTAAAAGATCATGAAATCTCACCTTGTTCAGCTTAAACTGCCCATCTCTGGTGGCTCCCTTTAGGAATTTCTGTTCCCAGTTTCCCTTGAAGTAGATGGCGTTCACCAAAACCAGTTTTGTCATCTCATCAACAACTTCCTTCGGCAGCAAGTCCTTGATCTTCTCTGAAATACAAATGGACATTGAGCAGTGATTTGTATTGATTCATATAGGCCTAAATTAATTGATTGAACCGCTTACACTTTATTGTTACTTAAGTCAAATTTAAAAAACATTGTTCGCAAGCATCTATCTCGAGGTTCTTACTGAACTGTAAACTTAATGGCCAAATAAAAAGTGCAGTAAAGTCAAAACTTTATCCTCCAAAAAACTGAAAAACCCATAAAACTGAACATGGCCCTTTAAAAACAACTTAAAAAGCAGCAAAAACATCTCTGGAAAAAGTTAATTTTGGAGTTGAAAAAGTTAATTTTCACCTTGAGTTTTGTTCTCCACCCATTTGTTGATGTCGACACGAGCAGCCTCTGATTTGTTCTTGAAATCCACCTTCTCCAGTTCGGCTTCATAGTATCTTTTTGTGTCATTAAGGAATTTCTAAAATAGAGCAAAACTTTGATTGATTGCAGATTATATTAGAATTGAGAACATTTCCAGAACCTCCAGAGAATAAAGTGAGTCTTACCTCAATAAACTGGTAGGATTGCTCTCCGTAGAGGCGGTTGGCGAGACTCAACGCATACGGGACTCCTGGTTTGTTCAGTTCACTCATAAACTTATTGAAAGCAGAATGAATTTGGTCCCCTGAATAATGAGATCCAGGAGTCGCGGCGTCGGGTTTCAGAGGGTTTTTAAAGCCCAAAACCTGCACAGTATTATTATGAGTAGAATCAATAAAGGTAACCTCATAATTATGATATGTATATATTAAAATACAGCATATAATAGTTTAAAACACACAAATAACCTGCAAATACATATTGAATTCTAATTTACTGGCCATAAAACAACCACATAAGTGTGAAATCACCTTAATCATCTGATCTGCTGTGTTTCCTTTTGCTCCGAGCGACACCATGGCCAGAGCCGAGGAGATGCTGACAGGAGAGTAAAACACATTTCCTGAAGCGTTTTCTTCGCTGATCTGCTTGAACAGGTTGAGGTTGAACTGAGTGTTTGCTGCAGATAAAGACTCCATTTTCACAAACTAGAAAGAAATAACCGTGATTTTAATAACAGCAGAAGATCTTCATCATGACACACAAGCTAGTACTATTAGAACTATTTTAATTAATAAATTCTATACATAAAACTATCTGTAAATAAAAGACAATAAATAAACAATAATAATAAATAAAACAATAATAAAATCTTACCTAGAAAAATCTGCAGAAATTATTACGTTTCTCAGCACGTTTTGCGGTGATTTTAATTAAAAGTTATGGGTGTAATTCTAATAAATTTTTCATCACCATAAAACGCCCAGGCTTTAATCCAATCAATTATTAACCTTTGTATTTATGAAACTGACGGTTGGAAGTACATCTAACTGTGAGACTGTTTTGTCCTTTGTGTATTTCCTGTCAGTCGTGTGCTGCATGAGCTTCCTGTCAGTCGTGTCAGCTGTGAATTTCCTGTCAGTCATGTCCTTCATGTACTTCCTGTTTGTTGTGCACTTCCTGTTAGTTATGCAATTTATGCACTTCTTGTTCCCTTCCGTGTTCTCCTATGTGTTCCTCATCTGTTGCGTCATCAGTCACCTCGTTTGTCTTGTCAGCTGCTTCCAATCCCTTCATCACCTCCTCATGAATTTAGTCCTCTTGTATTTCTTTGTCATTTGTTGACGTTATCTCCATGTGTGTGTATGTACCTTCATGTTCTGTGGTTTCTCGAGCGTTTATGCACAAGTGAGTGCACCGTTATTGTTTGGTTTATATTTAAAGTGTTTTGTTGAGCTTTTTTAATGAAGCCTGTTTCAGTTTAAATCTTCACATTGCACTCTACACCTAGTATAACAGAGACTTTCACAACCCATAAAATGACTACTGTAGTATCATCAGGTTTGATCTCAATTCATTAACACATTTTATACACAATGTAAAAAATGTCTAGGAATTTACAGGATTAAACAGTATTGTTTTGCAATAAATTACTGTAATCAGAAATTTACTGTGAAATCAATGAATGCGGAGTACTTTTTACTGTGAATCAACAGCAGAAAGATGCTGACATCACAGTAACAGTATATTACAGAAATTGTCTCAGGTTACGAATGTAATCATAGTTCCCTGAAGAGGGAATAAGACGCTGTGTCAAAACGTTAGGGGAATGCTTTAGCATATTGTCTCATGAAGCATTATCGAATTGGTCGCTTGAGTGTGAATGCACGTAACGGCCCGGTGATGTCATGAACCAGGACGATAAAGTTGCGGCGGAAACCGGAAGCGCCAGCTTAGACGAGTGTCTGAAGTAAGCCCAGAAGGCTTGATCAGCTGAGGCAGAAGATGCAGTGTCTCGTTCCCTCTTCAGGGACCTATGGTAACATATGTAACCTTAGATGTTCCCTTTCAAGGTAACCTGAGCTGTATCTAAATGCTAGTAGGAACGATTTACCAACGCCACCTCAGTGACGATGTCCTTACGGAATAGCGATGGCTCGCTATGGAAGCAGTTCGGAGTTTAGGTCTAGTTGGTAGAACCTCAGGAAGGTGTATGGGGAGGATCAGCCTGCCGCATTACATAAAACAGCAAGGGAAACTCCTGCCAGAAGAGTCTTAGAGGCAGCCACACTCCTATTGGAGTGGGCACAGACCACCATAGGAAATGGTAGTCTGGCCAACTTTTAAGCCAGGGAGATAGCCTCGACTATCCAGCTGCTCGTAGTTGGTTTAGGTGCCGGGGCCCCCTTGGAGGTCCTGAAGCAGATGAAAAGTTGATCTGTCTTATGCAAAAGGGAGTTCCTTGTCCCAATCCTTGTTCTTTAGTTCCTGGTCATGACCATCAAAGGAGGTTGACAGAAAGTCTGCAGTAAGATAGTGTAGGGATGATTTGGAAATCCATTGCCGCTTGTGTATATATTCTTTTCCATTTCTTATTTGAAAGATGAAGATTGTGATGAATATTGTCTGCACTTCTCACCAGATAGAACATGTTATCAAGATGTTTGGGTCTTTCTGTTGATATTTGGAGCCTGAGCCAAGTCCAGACTTGAAGAAGCTGTGTATCTCGCTGTGTTAATAGGGTCTGTATTGGTGAGGTGGCACCATAAGGAGACGGAATGACTTGTTGTTCTGGACAATCTGACGCCAAGCAACGCATTTCTGCCACGTGGAAGGTCAATAACCCGTCAACCATGTGATCAACAGAGATATGCTATCTTTCTTTCTTTTTTAGCCAATCAGAATCATTTAACCGTCATCATTGACGTAGTTAGTAGCCTCTTTTAGAGTATAATTGCTGTAACAATGTTATTGTATTTGGGACGGCCTACGAACTCCTCGTGAGACTCGAAGCTTCTGCTGATGAAACTGCAAACTAAACTTCACAAAAATTTCTTCTATTGACTGCACTTCTGATTCCTGGTTTTCATTCAACAAATCTGGCCCTCATGTCTTAACTGTAAATCCCCCTACAATAGAGTGTGCGGTGCTGGAAAGAACTTTAGGTATATAGCCTGGCCTGTGGTGGAGGAAAGCTTTAGCCATACCAGGGGCAAACTCCAGGCACAATAGGGTTACAGAAAAAGCTTTTAGATCCCCAATCGTCTTTAAAGAAGTGATAGTGAGAAGTAAGTGGGTTTTCAGAAGACCAGGGTTAGGTCATAGCCCAGAACTTTAGTTTATTCTGCAGGCCTTGGCCTCAAAGTGCCACAGAGGAAATGTGTAACTAAGGGTTCCCTGCCAATAGACATACCAACCATAGGTATGTGGCAAGCAGCTATGGCAGCCACATAATCTTTCAGGGTGGAAGGGGCTAACCCTGCAGTGAATCTATCCTGCAGGAACTCCAGCATGGTGCCAATATGACCAGTAACTGGGTATAACTGCCTCTCACTGCACCAAGAAGTGAAGAGTTTTCACTTCAGGGTGTACTGTTCTGAAGTGGGAGCTCTGGAGTGGAAGATGGTCTCAACAGCCTCAGGATCCCTCAGGATCTGTCAACAGCATTATGCGGCGACAGGGAGCTCCCAGTACGGGCCCTTGAGACAGAAACCAGGGTTTCTTCCACATACCTAAGGTGTGAAGGCATCGCCTCATGACCCTGATAGTGTGGGAGGGGTTGCCCCTCGTGGAAAACTCTCTGGTTCTGAACCACCTCTGCAATGCCCTAATGTGCAGTAACTTGAGTGGGATAATGCCTGATGCTGCTGCCATGAGACCTGACACTCTCTGGTAGTGCTTGATAGTGAGTGACTGACCTAGTTTGATGCTCTTGATTGCTGAGAGGATGGCATAAATGCACACGGGGGAAAACCTGAGCAAACTCAAGGAATTTCTTGTGTTGAGGAAGGATGAATATATGAAAGTATGCGTCTTTTAGGTCAATGGTGACCAACCAGTCCTCGGACCTGATCTGAGTCACGATCTGTTTCAAGGTTAACATCTTGAACTTTAGCCATATTACAGAGTGGTTGAGAAGACGCAAGTCTAGAATGGGGTGCAATGGGTCGGAAACCTATATATGGCTCTTTTGACGCCGCCCCCCGTCGACAGATCGATTGCTCCGCTACTTCCGCGTTCGCGGAGGACAGGTCGATCGCGCCGCAGAGGACAGTGGAGGCGACAGTGAAGAGGACAGTGATGGCAACACGGAGGAGGACAGTGAGAAAGACTGCACTTATTAAGACAATGCTACATATGTGAGTACCAAACACAATCTCCTGGTACTCACCTGAGTAACTCACTGAAAAAGTTATGTACACCCCTGCATATAATGATTGTGTTAACATAGCTTTGTAATAAATGTATTGGCTTAAAATTTATGGCACTATCAACTATATCCAACTATTGTTGGATTGTCTGTTTTATAATTTGTCTGAAACTATGTGTGCTGCCGTTTTTTGACCCGGTCTCCCTGAAGGAAGAGATTATGATATCTCATTGGCATTTTCCCAGATAAATAAGGGATAAATAAATAAATCAAATGTATGTAAATCAATTGTTTGGTCATAGGCAGACGGGGCAAAATTATAATTTTATAAGTGTCTGGGTTTAACTGGGCAGTGGACAGTGAATGTGCTCATGTATCTTTGACTGTAATTTTTGGAAACAAGAAAAATAATGAGAAGGATATACTTTAGAAGTTTTTATTTAGGAATATTAATTTTCACCTGTTTTAGGGCTAAGACGATTTTTTTTTACTTAACTTCTGCTGCCTTTGAAAAAACCCTTTCACATGGCACAGATGATGCCGAGGTACATAAACACTTGACAGCAAGCCTGTACAGATGTGGAAATATAACTTTCTGTCTCTCCGATATTTGCTTCGGCAAGATAATTTCAAATAAAAAAAGATCAATCAAAATTTCACGGCAAGATTCGAACCGTTACTGAACCACTCAGGCGGAAGCGAGGTTTCACACGTCATCTCTGACGTCATCGGTCTAAACCGATACATGTCTCGATACGCGCTTCTCTAAAAGCTTACAGTATTTCTCGGCACACGCTCCGAAGCCTCGGTACAGAGCGTAACATCACAAGTGAGCGGTTCGCGATTGTTGACTGTTCAAACGTCTCCATAGTCACATCGCCACAGCCGCTTCCGCGAATGTGCTCCGCGGCCCGGTACCATTTCATCGACGGACCGTTCCGCGAAATCGCTCCGCGGCCCGGTGGCACTTCGTCCGCGGACCGGTACCGGGCCAGGGGTTGGGGACCACTGCTGTATAGAACTAAAGATGCATGTTCCCATGCTCCTATAACACTCAAACATTTGTTCATGCAAACTAAAATCTAGCTTATACACTAGGAATATAATATAACAAATTATGAATAAAAACAATACAGATACATGATAAAACAGGTTATTAATACTAATAATGAAAAAATAGTACTAAGCAATAAAATTTTTGTTTTCAATAAGATACATGACAGATAGAGATATACTTCACATGTAAAACCAACTTTGTTGTTTTAAAGATTAGACTTTATGTTTCTGGCTTGTTTTGTGTTTACAATGTTGTCCCCTAATATTTGTCTCACTATTTCCTGAAATAATAATAATACACAAGAACAACCCCTCCCACTCCTCCTAACCCTCCAACAGGAGCAAATATATATATATATATATATAATAATTGGTGTTCTGGGTGACAGTGGTATCTTTATAATTGGTTTTCGATGCAAGACTCATGGTGGCACCATTACACAGGTTCCCCTCACAACATCTGACATTACTAAACAATGTTGTGGAGTCACAAATCGATTTAGAGGCACATCCTTTTACAACTGCTGACTGGTTTCTGTAGTTCTCTGATGAAAGGAAAGAAAACAAAGGTTAGTTTAAGCTTTACTGGGTCTTCTTCCTGCTTCCATTTTAAGCTTCTCACCTGCCATGATGCAGCGATCTTCACTCCCTGAGCAGTTCACTATGTGTGTGCAGTTCAGCCCATCACAAGAGAAACACGTTTTTCCATTGAGGACGTTAGAGAGATCTACAGGAGGGGTGAGGGAAGTAAAGTTTAGATACCTCTACCTCTCCTTTAAATGCCTGCTCCAGTCAATCAATACATGGCACATAAGCCACACTCTGCAATTTCATTTTTTATGAAAGCACAATACCTCGAGCATCTTGGAAGTTACACTGTTCGGTGTTACAACAGGAAGAAGACGTCTTTACAGCGCCTAAGTTCATGGACCCACTCTGACAGTCAGAAGCACAACGTTTACTTTTCAGCGTAGAAGTAACATTACCTAAAAAACATGAAAAATACAGGAAAGATCTTTTTAATGGCACATTATTTTGATGGGAAATATATTTCTATATACACTGTAAAAAACAGCCTTTTCCTGCTGAATTGATATCATATAGAATATATACAACAAACTAACACTGGTGGTAACGAGGAAACCACAGGATGAACGTCCAGGTAAGTACTGTAACCTTAGTTCCCTGAAGGAGGGAATGGAGACATTACGTCAGAACAACTGGCATATTGGGATCTTGCTTAGAAGCCTAGGGCGCAACAAGAAAGACCTACTCCTCGTCCTTCAATGACTTTGCACAGTGTCTGTCCACATAGGCTCATTGCAGTGTGCCAGTGCATCCGTGCCAGGGCTCGCCTTGGTCAGTGCGTAAAACAACTGGTCCAAACAGGTCTACCTGTGTAGCTCAGAATCATCTCCAGATTAGCTGGACTGCGTGAGGTGGAATTTGCATTCCCTCATATGTAGGCTCTCGTGACAGCTCGTCAGCTGCACAATTGATGTGAATGGCTCGAAGCAACCTCAGAGTCGAAGATAGTGGGCGAGTTACGAGGGTTGCGTAGACCACCTTGATGAATGTGCTTTCCTAGTTGCGGTGTTTTGAAGCGGCGCTGTGCAAGATATACTTCTAGGAATTGGAGGAAATTGAGGTGCATGCCGCACGCCCACCTCGGGACTCAGACATAAAGCCAGTGCTGACCTCATAACAAATACAAGTGGTGTTACGGCATCTGCGAATGCCGTATTCACCAGAAGCCTCTGGAAAGGTTTCAGTGTGGCCGACATCCTATGCTTGAGAGAGTTCAAGCGCTTCAGTTTTTTTTCCTGCAACATTTTTCAGTCTTTTACAGTTATTTTTATTTTTTTTACAGAATTATAAATATACAATTTTAATGTGTTATAAATGTAGCATATTCGAATTTCATAGAATTTTTAACACAAAAATTACTGCATGATAATCTGATTAAAAAGCAGTTATCTATATAGAATATTCTGTTTGAGTTTTTAAGATCTGATAGCAGTTACTATGTGTAACAAGTTGAATTTCATTGGAATTCCAATTTGCATTGGTCATAAATAGCAGCACAATTGAATCCATCATACTGAACTTACCATATTTTGATACTTCTGTGTGACTCATGCACAGAGAAGATTCATTCAAACAGGTTTTTACCGTTTGATTTGCACAAGATCCGTTCAGACCCGTGCAGTCATAGCAGCTGAGAGAGTGTCCTTTAGTGATAAAACAGAGAGACAGTGAGACATAATTTTTTTTGCATTTAAAAAACATTACAAACACCAGTTGTTTTTGTACCTGCAGTGAAAAAAATGAACAAAAGAAACACTGAGATTTGCAGATCCATCGTTGATCATCAGTGAGAGACACTGTAACTTTTCTTTCACTGTCCACTTTATAGGTTATCAAAAGGGGAGGGTGAAAGTTGAAACTGAAACTTCAAATTAAGGGCCAGTCACACAGCCGATCGCGCACGAATCACTCACAAATCATGCACAGATTGGGTTTGTGCGTGCTTGTGCGTCAAGAAATTGACAAAAGCATTCCACGAACATTCGACGCAAGCCCGACACATGAATCACTGACGGAGCGCGTCCAAACAACGAACAAGCACTTTCAGAATCCACATTGTCAGTGGATTCTATACGTGCGCGATTCATGCGTGATATGAAGGTGGGGCATCAGTGGACGGACGTGGACGTGCGCGGTTTCAAACCATAAGCACTGATGGCCGACGCGTGTCCTGCGTATAGTCATGCATACTCGACGCATAAACTATGCACGCCGACTCATGAATAACGCACATCGGCGCACAGTTGTGCGTCGGAAAATTTTTAGGGCCAGTCACACAGCGAAAACGCATGAATCACACACGAATTACGCACAGATTTTTGTTTCTGCGCGGAGCGTGCGTCGTATGCGTAATTCGTCGGTGGAACAAACGTGGACCGTCAGTGATTGTAAGTGGATGTGCTTCAAAGGCGGTTTGTGTGTGATTTTGAGTTTATGCTCTCTGTTTTATTAACGTTTTGAAGCGCCATTGTTATCCAAATATTCCTTGCCAAATATTATATAGTTTTTCTGTCTGTACCATAGTCAGAATATGTATCTTTATTATCTATTATATTATATGTTCTAAAATATTGAAATCACTGTTCATGATTTTAAAGAAAACGTTTCCTTAACAATCAACACCACATTATTGATATGTAACTAGAATGAAAAATGAATGAATCTGATCTCCATCCAGACGAAACTGGATTAAATAATTTGAATGTCCCGATCTCACAATGACTTCTGACCTGAAATGTTGTCTATATCATAATCACGCACTGTTTGTTTGTTGGCCACAGGAGAACTGGTTCCGTGACTGATCCTTGATCACTTTTTTTAACTTATGTGAACTGATAATTTTCTACAGTTTGCCCTTCATGTGTCACAAACCTTAGTGTGGTGTATGCAGGCGACATGAAGAGGAAGATTCAAAGTAGACTTTAAAAAAAGAACAAAACTATAACCAAACTCAGATCAAACGTCAATGACTGCCGACAATGAGAACCACAAATAACAGGCGGAAAAAAAGCACAGGCAAACTAGGATAATTATTGACACAGCTGGACAGAATAATGAAATCATGTCAATTATCACCAAACAAAGAGTTGAACAAAGAAACTGAACAGAAACAGACTAAAAGTCCATGAACGTGATACAAAGACAGAAATGACGAATAACCTGTTACATGTTGCTTACTTTCAGTTTCTTTGAAATATCCTGCATTTAGTTACTTGTCTTGTTTAGTATAGTTTATTTCCTAATCTGGATGTGTCCAAACTTCCCCGAAAACAACAAAACGCTGAGACTGCATTTCTCTTTTTTTCTCTATCACCCCCCCACCACCACCATTGACAACGATTTAATACAATACAGTTACAATAGTTTAGTTACAATAGAATAAATAAACGTTAAACTTGTGAATAGCATCAGCTAGACCAGCATCAAACCAATACCAACCAATAACAACCCAGTCTGAAATGGAAATTAATAAAGTCAAGTCATCTTTATTTATGCAGTGCAATAGAGATTGTTTCAAAACAGCTTTACAGAGATAACAGGAAAAAATGCAACAAAGTTTGTTTTGGCTACACAAAAAGTTTGTGTTGAGCCAATCAACAATACTGATGAATTTTAAGTGTTAAATGTTCCCAACTAAACAGGCGACAGTGGCAAAGAACCAAAACTCAAGCAGGTGACAGTAGTTATATAATGTCTCAAAATTATGGCAATTATGTGATTTATGAACATAATTTATGTCCCCTCTGTTCACCTGCCATTCAAACTGACCGGTCAGTGTTTGACAGACAGGAGTTTATGGGGTGAATGTGTGTGTGTTGTTACACCGATTGGCTGACCACTGGCTGTCAATGACTGTTTTATGGTTAGATTTATAACTCAGCTTCACAGACAGGCAAGTCAGAGTGTCAATTTACAGTTACATCTATTCATTTAGCAGAAGCTTTTATCCAGAGCGTCATACAATATGAGGAATACTGAAAGCTATTCATCATGAAGATACAAACGTACATAAGAGTGCTTAGAATAGAAAGTTTCAAACATTACACATGGAGCAGTGAATAAAAATCTTCTTGAGAGTGATTTTTTTTGCTATCTTCATTCATTGATCGATCAAAGGTTTCTGGTAGGTGTGTAGATTTGAAGTAGCGTCTGGAAGTATGAGGGTGTCAATTATTCATTTGTGTAGTTTGATTTATGGGGAGGTTATGTCATATGAATGGCAATGCTTCTCTCCTGTCAATATATATCAATATATCAAACTATAGAATCATTTCAACCTTCATTTGATTGACACTCTGACTTACCTGTCTGTAACAATGAGTTATAAATCTAAACATAAAACAGCCGTTGACAGCCAGTGGTCAGCCAATTGGTGTAACACAGGGTCGTGCAAGTGATGGAGAAAAAAGAGAAATGCAGTCTCAGCGTTTTGTTGTTTTCGGGGAAGTTTGGACACATTCAGATTAGGAAATAAACTATACTAAACAAGACAAGTAATTAAATGCAGGATATTTCAAAGAAACTGAAAGTAAGCAACATGTAACAGGTTATCCGTCATTTCTGTCTTTGTATCACGTTCATGGACTTTTAGTTTGTTTCTGTTCAGTTTCTTTGTTCAACTCTTTGTTTGGTGATAATTGACATGATTTCATTATTCTGTCCAGCTGTGTCAATAATTATCCTAGTTTGCCTGTGCTTTTTTTCCGCCTGTTATTTGTGGTTCTCGTTGTCGGCAGTCATTGACGTTTGATCTGAGTTTGGTTATAGTTTTGTTCTTTTTTTAAAGTCTACTTTGAATCTTCCTCTTCATCCTGTCGTCTGCATACACCACACTTAGGTTTGTGACACATGAAGGGCAAACTGTAGAAAATTATCAGTTCACATAACTTAAAAAAGTGAGGAAACCCATTGCCTTAAACTCATAAAGTAAATGAAGTTCATGCATTATTGAACAAAAATAGTTAAAGAAGAAATTAAGTTATTACATAATGTAAGTTAACAAGTTAAGTCAACAGATAACTCGAGTTACAGATTACTAATCAGATTACTTTTAAATTTACAACAAAAAATGTTATATTACAAAGCATTATTTTTCAAAGTTACTCTCCCCATCACTGCTCACGAAACTGATTTTGAACAGACGTAAGGCAGCGTAACGGTTTAATAATCTACAGCAAAACAGAGAGAGCATTGGTGCTGTTGGTTGCTTTCCTGTGTCTCAAAGAGTAGAGAGCGGCGCTTGCAACGCAAAGGTCATGGGTTCGATTCCCAGGGAAAGCAAGAACTGATTAGAATGTCAATGTGTTTCTTGCAATGCAAGACGCTTTGGATTAAAGCGTCTGACAAATGCTTGAAATTGTAAGCAAAGATTTACTGTAACTTGTCACTCAAATTGCTAAGATTGCAATATAATTTATATCAATGTTATTATATAACATTTGTCACGGATTGCAAGGGAAGGATTCAAGTGCAGGTGGAAGGATTATTTATTAACAAACAAAAAAAACGTGGAACACAACAAATGAAACACCCACGAGGGGGAAAAACATAACATAAACAAGATCCAAACTAGAACATAAAACAACCAGGGACACGGCAGGGAACACGGGAAACACATCCAGGAATGACAACGACACGACACAGGACAGCAAACACACCAGGATTTAATAGGGACACATGAGGGAAGGTAATGAGCTGAGAACAGCTGACAACACTCAAGGGAAACAAGGGAACAAGATGGGCGGGGTTTACAATCACATCAAAGGGGCAGTGTCAGAGCTCTGTCAAGCAACACACTAGAAACCAAAACTTAAGTGGCAGAACCCTGACAACATTATATAATAATATAATATTATTATTCTATTATATAATAACCTAATTATTATATTTTTGAAGCTGCTTTGAAGCTGTCAGATGATTCAAATGTTTAAATTTTTTCACTGCTGGATCCTACTTTCACATTTTTTGAATTCAATTTTCCATTAAAACTGTGTGCAGTTAAACTTGTATTACCTGTATTATTATATATTTTAGGTTACTAGTACTGGATAAAGGTTAGAAGTGCTGTTTAGTGCCAACATGGTTCCATGTAAGCTCTCATTTCACTCCTAAAGAACATTCAAGAGACTGAATAGTTTTCACGAGTTCACACACTTACAAATGATTCAGGAGCAATAAATGATAAGCATATTTGGCGTGCTGTCCGATGAGAGGGCTCCGAGCTCGGTATTTAGCCCGAACCTAGAGCACTCCCCCCGTATCCTGACTTTGGTAGGAATGATTAAGTGTGAGGAGCCGGGGTGGTGGAGGGATGCCGAAAAATGTCGAGATATGTAGGTGAGTCAAAACATGTCTATTTATGCACGCTTCCTCTCCTGCTGATAGGATGAGGTGTAATTGCTGGTGACGTGTTGCTTGCGTTAATCCTTTGAACGTGCTCCTCCCGAACTTTGTTAATAAAACATCATATGTATTTAATGTAATATAATACATTGAATATTGATATATTTAAGTTGATTCCATGGAGCTAAAAAATAAGATGTTGAATGACTTTCCTGAGGGAAATGTAATAATGTTGACTAGATTACATGAGACATTTTAGTAAGTAATTGTACTTTATCTTCAAACATACTTTATGACATTCATCCATGTTTATTTTTTGCTACAGATAGTAGTAAATAGGAGAGATGATATTACTCAAAAATTACTTGAGTTTTTCTTTTGAAATTTGTTGTATTTAATGTATGCATTTTGTTAAATTGGTAAATTTCCTGTTTAGTGTGTATTCATGTTAGGGTTTGACCTCCCTCTACAGGTAAAGAAGGCACAGATCATAAATCATAAATCTCTCTTGAGGTCACAAAAGGACGATGCAGATGCTTTTCCATGCAACATGGACTTTTCCTCACACCGCATTTATGTTTTCATGTAAAAGTAACTTCTATGATACTTTTCAATTATTTTGCCTGTACAAATATTTGCACACAGTGACAAATTTGATATCACTATTGATATTATATAAATGAAGGATATAGGCACCTGGATATGAACAGTTAATGTTATCAATACCGAACAATATACTGTAACATATTTTGTAAATCGCTTGCAAGGGTCTCATAGATAACAGCTTGCATTTTTACCTTCTTACTAAATATAGTTGTGAGCAAGCAGATGGCATTTAACACTATATGCAAATAGAATAATACTAATTTTAAAAGAAAATTTGATGTAAAACATCTTATTATAGATGTTTTTTAGCATACCAGGATGACTACGAACATGGAATTGTCTAGCTATCTCTTCTTGTTTCATGACAGTATGAATGTGAGGAAACACAAATTCCCATAATGATCCATCTCAATGAGTAAAACAAGCATATTCAGTTGTCAGACACGACTGGATCTTGTTCTATAATCAGAAAAATAAAAAAAAATAGCTTTTTGGCAACAACTGCACTAGATGGCTTTGCTGCAAACAGGTATAAAAAGTTCCACGTGCCCGCAAAAGGAGGTTGCAAAAAATCTTTAATAAAAGTTGGACAACAATTGAGCCCAATTTGTTTTAGTGAAATTTTTTTATTTCATAATGTGATTTTTGCAAATTTATACACTAAACAAACACAGATACTAAAAATTAAGCTCTGCAACCTATTTTGTACTAGAATTCAATAATCAGTGCTGTAAAAGTAAAGGCAAACAGACATTTTCACTCAATTATTTACTTGTGATTTTATTCATCAGAGGAACACAGTCATGAAGAATGATCATGTCATCATTACCATCTTCAAGGAGAGCAGAAGCGACCATAAAACAGAATGGCTTTTGAGGGATTGTGTCGGATGAAGAAAAGGAACGGGTGGTCTGCATTAAACATCGGTCCAAACGAACGTATTGCGACGACAGCACCAGTGGCAGCAGCCGCTTCGGTTCCTTCCTCGTTGACTTCAACAAAGGCTTTATGAATCACCTTCGACAGCACCAGATCATTGCTGGAAGACATGCCAGAAAGATTCACCTTCCTCCCATCAAAAACATCCTCCATTCCCATGCTGATCAGAAGACTCTTCATGTCGTAGGTTTCCTCCATCTTGAATTTGGGCAGAAATACTTCAACCTCTTGTTGACGCATAACTTCTGGTTTGGTCCATTCCATGAGCTTCGCGTAGGTCAGTGCCTTTTCAAGCTGTATAAGACAGTCATGTCAAGTTATGTTTTGATTATAAATGTTTATTAAAGCCATATGAAACTAATATGAATACAAAAACCACAAAGAGTATTTGCCAATAATGAAGCTCCATTTACACCCTTAAAAATAAAGATTGTTCATTGGCATCCATGAGGAACCTTTAACATCCACAAATGGTTCTTTAGATTTTAAAAATGTTCTTCACACTAAGAAAAAGAAATTTCTTTAAAGAACACAAAATGGCTCTTTTATTGCATCATTGCAAAATCTCCCTTTTGAAGCATATTCTGTGCGGTCTCACCTTCTGAAGGCCAGTGGTGTCGTCCTCCATCTCGTTAGGAAGGATGATCAACATACTGAGATTCTTCCCAACATACGGCAGCTCCAGAATCTGACTGTTTATCTCTGGGATGAATCCCACAGGAAACTGCGCCTTTTGCTTCATCATCTTCACTGGTTTAGTGCGAGTCTACCAAACATAGACACTGTAATCCCACAGATTTCATCGTAAGTATTACAATTATTTTTTAAAAGATCATGAAATCTCACCTTGTTCAGCTTAAACTGCCCATCTTTGGTGGCTTCCGTTGGGAATTTCTTTTCCCAGTTTCCCTTGAAGTAGATGGCGTTCACCAAGACTAGTTTTGTCATCGCATCAACAACTCCCTGTGGCAGCAAGTCCTTGATCTTCTCTAAGATACAAATTGAAATTGTTCACTTTAAGCAGTGATTTGAACTGGTATGTTTGATATTTTTGCTATATAGCTCAATTTAAGAACCCATGAAGCAAGTTTAAGTTTTAAATTCAAAAAAAGTTAATGCTGAATTTTACCTTGGGTTTTTTTCTCCACCCATTTGTTGATGTTGACACGAGCAGCCTCTGATTTGTTCTTGAAATCCACCTTCTCCAGTTCGGCTTCATAGTATTTTTTTGTGTCATTAAGGAATTTCTGTAATATATCAAAACTTTGATTGATTGCAAATTATATTAGAGTTGAGAATATTTCCAGAACCTCCAGAGAATAAAGCGAGTTTTACCTCAATAAACTGGTAGGATTGCTCTCCGTAGAGGCGGTTGGCGAGACTCAACGCATACGGGACTCCTGGTTTGTTCAGCTCACTCATAAACTTGTAGAAACTAGAGTGAATTTGGTCCTCAGTTCTTTGTCCGGGTACAGGCTGAGCAGGACCTTTCTGTTTACATCAATAACATCAATCAAGATCAACCGAAAAACCCAAAGAACACATGCATCACTACAGCAAATACAGCTGTTATAGCAATCGCAAAGTCATGAGATTATAGTGTTTTATGTAAATACTCGTTCTGAACCTTGAGTGCGGCAGGTATCTCAAAGTTCTTGGCTTGTTGCGTCATTTGAGGTTCCTGTGGACCCTTGACACCACATGTAATCTGGGTTGTCTGTTGAGATCCAGGAGTCGCGGCGTCGGGTTTGTTAAATCCCAAGACCTGCACATCATTATTGCTTTAGAATTATTAAAGACAACCTCACTATTCTAACTTCAACTTCATCTTTTGAGAATAGATACTGAACATGATGCATCAAACTCATCCAAGCCTCAATTTTCTCCATACACATTGTTATTTATTCCATTTAAATGGCACAGACTGAGAGTTAAGTCACAGCTGAAACCATAACAACCCAAACAGCCCAACCCATAATGATAATATTTTTCACTGTCCTGCCCTTTAAGGGAAACTCCAACATGAGACCATGTTGGTCTTGTCTCTACAAGTACAAAACTCATCATCACAGGAAAAATCACACATCAGTCACATCTCAGAATCTCAGAATCTTGACTTGAATTCCATAATGAATGCAGAATTCTAACATTCTAAATGAATAATCAGTGTTTTGATAAGCATGGAACTCTGTCCTTTTAATTAAGAGAAAACAACTGGCCAAAAAAATAAAAACAAATGTGCACGTGAAATCACCTTAATCATCTGATCCGCTGTGTTTCCTCTTGCTCCGAGCGACACCATGGCCAGAGCCGAGGAGATGCTGACAGGAGAGTAAAACACATTTCCTGAAGCGTTTCCTCCGCTGATCTTCTTGAACAGGTTGAGGTTGAACTGAGTGTTTGCTGCGGATAAAGACTCCATTTTCACAAGCTAGAAAGAAATAACAGTGAATTTGATATATCAGAAGATCTTCATCATGACACAAACTAGTTCTATTAGATCTATTTTAATCAGAAACTTCCATTACCGTTTGGGTTTCCATTTAAATTACACATATAAAAGTAGCTGTAAAAGCGTTACCTAGAGAAAGCAGAATGAAGTTTCCCAGTGTCTTCCCAGAGGTAAATTATTCTCTGGTTATGGGAGTCTTTTTAATACATGCTGCCTCACCCTAAAACGCCCAGATTTTAATCCAAATCCAGCCCTCCCAAGATTGAAACAGTTTCTGTTATTGACATATTTATTCTCATGGAACACTGAAAAATTGAATGACATGCTATTATTTACGCTTCAATACTAATGCTGTCATTATATATGCTGCCATGTATTTGTTCTATGCATTAAACATACATTACAGATCAGTTCTGTTAATTTTATCTGACTGACTCATAAAGAACGTCCCTGTTCACACTGTATAATCTAACTTGACTAGAAATGATGCATAATTAAATATTCTGCACACAAGTGATACCCAACTCAAGAGATACCCAATTCTCTTCACTGTTATTTGTTTGGTTAAACAAGCAACCGAAAATACAGATTCATGGCATTTGAAAACTAGTCAAAAGAAAATGATGAAGGCATGTTTTCAGGAGAGATTTAATCTGAAATCTGTGGTTCATTCATCTTCTGTTAGGGTTCTGCCACATTCGGGTCTAGTATTTTCTTGGTTTTGTGGTAGAGCTCTGACACTACCGTAATGTCTTCCAGATTCAACGGTTCGAGTCGCGCGCACTCTTGTCTGTGTAACATCTCGTGTGCGGGTTATAATGTCTGATCCCCAGACAGTCTTATTTGGTCTCGGTTTTATGTCAGAGTTCAGGCATTCATAACTTGTGTGTTTGTCCTTGTCGTGAGCACATGAGTCAAGTGGTTGCTTGTTCTCGCGCACTCTATGTTATGTGAGTGGGCGCGTTTTTTTGGTTATCACCAGCTGTGCGTTGTTTTTGTCTAATGTGAACACGCGGCGATGTGCGTCCGCATTGGCTGCATGTACCTGTCTTATCATTGTGTTCTCCTCTCTCCTTGTTTCCTTGTCACTAGTTTGATTTACCCCAGCCGTTTCCGATTCCATTACCCTTCCTCCTGTGTGTATTTAATCTCCTCATGTCTGCTGTCCTGTGTCGCGTTGTTGTCTATTCATTGTGGTTCTAGTGTTCATGTCCTGCCTGCTCCTGCCTTGTCCTGTTTCTTGTTTTTTTTCCCCTTGGGGCTGTTTATGTTTGAAGTTTTGTTTTATTTTGTTAATAAAAGCATCCTTCCACCCTGGATATTGAGTCCTCGTCCTGCACACGTGACATCTTCAGAAGACAAGTGAAGATCTTTTTGATGAAGCTGATACATCTGAGAGCTGATACACAACTACCACTTTGAAGCTTCAAAAGGTTCATAAAGAGATCGTAAAACTAATCCATATGAATTGAGTGGTTTAGTAAAAAATATCTGAAGAGACTCGATTGCTTTATATGATGAACAGATTGAAACGGAGTACTTTATACTAACATAAAGATACTTAAACTTTACCTGATGAAATGAACTTGAATTATAGGCGCTAATTATTTTTTGTTAGGTATTTCTGTGATCGTGGCTGATTTAAATGTATTTTTACTTCAGACTGAATGCTGTTATTTCACGGAGAAAGGCAAGATTTTATATATATATATATATATATATATATATATATATATATATATATATATATATATATATATATATATATTTGCAAGGCAGCACAACCAAATTCTTGACTGTATTTACTGCATTCAAAATAAATGCATTGAAAACTAACACAACTAACTCTAGACAGGATTACATTTTCTATATTAGTCTATTTTATCCACTTGTTGCTTCATTTTCCCCCTGGACATCAAATGGCAACCCAACACAATCCAGTTTATTTAGCAGAAAAAAGTACAGAACATCAATTTTAATTATCATTTGTATTCAGCGTTGCTTTTTCCCACTGCAACCCCAGACAACAGACCTTCCACCCAATTTTATGCCATGAATCACTGGAATTTACGTATAGGTGTATGGATTAAAGCATTGTTTTATTAATGACTATTGACCTCTCCAGTTTCTCCAGTCCCTTTTCCCACATTTAAACAGCATTTACACCCAAACTGTCACAGGCAAGAATGTTCTGAAGTTCTGTTTAAATAAAGGTGAAATAAAGTAAATCAAATAAACAGATGAATCATCTTGGGTGTTGCTGTATAAGGTCAAATGTAGGTGTGCAAACATTGTCATTGCGTGATAGCTTTGATTTGAAGTATTTTGACTTTACGAAACCTTCTTTGTAAAGGTTTCAAATATGCAATAAAACCATAACTGATTGGAAAGTTTTAGCGGATGACATGAACATCATCATTCAGAGATGATTAGGTTCAAATGGGCACAGTATGATGGCAAGACTCTCAAACGTAATTATTTTGATGTATGTGGAGCTTAACAACATGCTCAATCCTGTCAGTGAAAGGTTTTAATTCACACAATGTGTACTCTTATGTCGGCCCTTAGGTTTTTAGAGCCCCACCTGTAAACTGTCATAGACAATGGCATTAATTTGCACACACCCCAGTCTGAGGACTTACAAAAATGACAACATTGTGTGGTTTCTTCGCAACTATAGTAATGCCATTCTACCATCTGAAACATAACTTGGTGACAGAATTGTCTTGTTTGGGTCAACAGTGCATTTAAAGTAGTCAAGCTTGGTTTTTTAGAAGATCTGGCTTGTACCAACATGCACATTAAAGTTTGCATGCAGATTATTGGATGTTCACAGTTGCCTGGGCTGTTGTTGTGATTGGTTGATCTGGTTGCAACAGGAGGAGGATTTGGTTCCCAGGCATGAATAGCCGTGCCAGAGCCTTCTGAATAATAGAAAGTAGTGAAATTCAATGCAGCACATCAAGAGCGCATGTTCTCTGCCAGTTCTGCATGTGTCTCTCCCAAAGACAGGGTTTCTAACTCATGCTGCTTAAAAGTTACAACCATGATGGGCTTAACTTTAACTTTGACTTTTCTGAAGCCTAAAAGAATCTGGTTTGCATTTAAAGAAATGTTGAAGTCACATACGGCATTGAAATGGTTTGAGACTTGAGCTCCAGATTCAATTATGTCTCAGATTTAGTCATGTGTCAAAAAATGCAAAGGCTGTGCATGTATTAAAAGTCAAATTAAAAGCTATAGATCGTTCTCCAGTATATAGTGATCGGCGACTGTCTTGCAAAGGTAAGTGACACCTCAAAAGCATACATTTTTAATAATGTCTGTCTCCATATATTGCGTTGGATACTTCAGATCAGGTTAACAAGAAACAAGCTACAGGAAACTAATGTGTCAGGTGAAATTACACAACAAACAGCATCATTCGGGAAGCTGGATTCTGTGCGCAGGCTTATCGACCCCCTCTTCTGAAAAAACACAGAGGTCAAGAGTCAGTTTTAAACACCCGCTTGTTTTGATCACCGCTGACTTCTTTTTCAGATGTTTGACTATATTGATCTTAATATTTTTAAACTAAAAGGGATCTCATAGAAATGTTAATACAAAAAAAGTATTTTGCATATAGAAAAGAGATAATATTTTAGGACCAATAAGATTATTTTAAAGACATAGTCTCTTTACTCTAAAGTGAAAAGACAATGATATTGATATCTCTGATATTTTTTTAATATCTTTTTTTGTTTCTTATTTATATATAAGGATACAGTTGTTCTGGTGCCTATAATTTGGTTAAAATAAATCATTCTATTATGGTAAAAAAAAAAAAATAATAATAATAATAATAAAAAAAAAAAATTAAAAAAAAATATATATATATATTTTTTTTTTTTTTTTAAATGAGTGTTAATTTAGAATTTATTATTTGAAATATTATGATCTGTTAATTTAAATTTATCTTTAATCTAATTTTAGTTTTAGATTTAAAAATGTTACTTTTAGTTAGCTTAGTTACATTTTTTCATTTTTTTTTAACGTTTTTTTAGTTCAGGTTTTTGTATTTCAGCTTTTATTTCAGTGAATGAAAAAAAAGTAATTGGTGATTACAAAGAAAACCTCAAACGTAAAATGTGTGGATGCATTACAGCAATAATAATTTGCTTTAACAATAAAATATGTCTTTAATAGAAAGTCTTTTCTGATGTATTACAGACAGCAGGAAAAACATATACAGATATGTATATATATATATATTATAAAATTATTACAATTATTAAAATAGTCTTATTAGATTCTATAAAGGAGGAAAATACATTTGTTTGTTGCTGACTGTCAAAGTCTTGTCTCGTCGCGTCTGTCACATCCGGGTTCCTTTGTGTATCTTCCAGGTCTTACACGCTCCCGTCTCTGTCTAATCACTTCCAAAGTCTCGTCAGCTGGTCCCAATCCCGTGTTTGTCCTTAAATACCCTCCTGTGTTCCTTTGTCTTGGTCGGTGTTTGACGTTTCTGTGTGCAGTTTCTCCGTGTGGATGCCAGTTTCGTTACGAGTTCCCTAGAGTCCCTTTGTTTTCCTATGTTTTGAGTTTCTGGGTTTTTGCACGCCTTGTGCCGTTTTATGTTCTTATTAAGTGTTTCGTTTTCGTTTCTAAATAAAGTACTTTGAGTTCGATTGAGTTCTCCGCATCGCACACCTGTACAGCCTGTGACACTGAAGTCACTTCTGCTGCTCTGTCTGATTCTACAAAACTAAAACGTATTTTTTGTTAAAGGTACAATAATCAGAGTCAGTGATGTTGAGTCCTAAAATAAATCCAGTTGTGAACTGTATTTACAATGTGCTGTGCTAATTCTTTTGTTTAAGCTAACCTCTTTTTTATTGCTTTCTTTTAATTTTAGGGTAAACCCAGGCATGTTCACCTGTCAAGGTTTGTGTTTTTGGGTGTTTTCAAAGAACCGTTATTAAAAACTTTGAATAACAATTTCATAAATAGCCCATTGTCACAAGCAAAGATCTGACCTTATTGGTGTCTGTATATGTTCATTCTGTAGGGTTAATGTTACACGGCCTGCTCTTCTTAAAGCAGCCAACAATGAAGGCTCAACTATTAGCAGAGCAGCTTGAAATATTCAGTAGGAAACCCACACCTGTTTCCAGGTAACCGATGCTGGGCTTCTGAGCCGTGTCACAGTGTGTGTGTATGTGTGTGTGTGTGTGTGTGTGTCATCTACTTCACACTGAACTCAAGGACTCGACCAGCAGCCCAAGTTTTTCTTTTCATTCAAAGTGTCAGCATACAGACGATGAGGAGAAGCCTGAAAACTGACTGTCCCTCACAGATGGAACAGGAATATTGTTAAAGATTCAGATCTAAACTAAGACTGGGAGGCTTTTAGAGTTACTTGGATTGTTTTATGAGTTTTGCACACATCTGAGGATTTTTGGAAGGTGTCCGTCATGAATCCCATGTGGAAAGTCTATAAGAGTAAAGTCATGAAGACCCTCAACCCAGACATGGAGGAAGAGCCGGTGGAAGAGGTACATCCCAGAACAGCAGTAAACGGTCGTCAGATACGGGTGAACAAGCACTCCAAAATATTTAGGCCTACACTCAAGATTTGTACAATGTGTTTGCACATAAAATCTCCATCCGTTTGGATTACAGCGTTTTAACATAAACAAACTAATAAACTTAATGTGATGTTTATTTGTCAGTCATGCATGAATGAAATAAGATTTGTGCACTCAAAAATAGTCTATTTGCATCAATTTGATTTCATTCACATCATCATATTTGCAAAATTGCATTGATTCACATTGCTTGGAATGTGTTAATTGTGAAAACAAATTAATTTATTCTGTTAAAAAGGTATGAACATAGTTAAAACATGGTTAGCTGTGGAACAAGCAATAGTTTGGTTAGTATGAGATTGAAAGAAATTGGATTTATTGAAGACAAATATAGACAAAGTATGGATATTGTGTGTTTAAAACACATTACAGAAATATCACCTGATTCATTCATGTATGAGTGACAAATATGCATCACATTAAGTTTAATTTTGTTTATTTTCGAACTGTATGATCCAAATGGATCGACATTTTAGATGCAATTCAGATGCATGAGTCTTGAATTTAGGACTTAATATTTTGGAGTGAGTTTATTTGACAATCCTTTATAGTAAATAACTGCTGTTTGCAATGAGATAGAGTGAGAAAAATAAAGTAAGCGCTTTCACCAAACAGTTTTTTGGTGAAGTTTTTTGGTGCAGTTTTTCAATGACCAATGGCAATACCGATATCTAGAAAAAAGCAGGATTCCCAGTGGAGGAAAAAAAGGCCAGTATGTTGCATTCATATTACATAAACCACTCCGTTATATCAGTCAGTTGCTAGTACTGCGCCTCTGACCATGTGATCTCATTAATATTCAGTGAATATTCTGTACTCAACTTTAGATTTCTCTAATAATAATGTCACACGATGTCTTTATCAAAACATTTAAAGTGCATTGAGTGACATGAGAATAAAATAAAGGATTAAATAAGACCCTGTTTTAAAATTTGCATAAATGTTCAATTTATTCTTGTGGATCCTGTCTCTCAAGCAGCAGAAGGTGGCGCTTGCAACATCAAGGTCAGGGTTCGATACCCAGGGAAAGCAAGAACTGATTAGAATGTCAATGTGTATCTTGAATGCAATGCAAGTCGCTTTGGATAAAAGCGTCTGATAAATGCATGAATGGGTTCTTATTTAATCTTTAGAGTGCGTTCATAGACAGTTTTCCCTTTGATTCTGTTCTACCGTGTTGAATAGCTAGAGCGTGTCTTTTTTAAAGAAATTTCAAGGTGCATTAAAATGTTTGAAACACTTTCAAGTATCTGATGAAGGGAAACCTTGACCCAGTTTTCAAAGGCCTGTAACCGGATCCACAGGAGTCTGTGATCGGAATAGGATGGCATTCCAGTGTTTGATTGGAGACAGATAACATAATCTAGGGTGTGTTGCACTTGTTGGCAGATTCTCCACAGTTCTCGGCTCTCTGTGTGACCTCGCACTTACCAGTGAACTCACATAGTTTCCATAGCCTGCCACAGCAATGCCAACAGATTGCTTGCCAATGCCAATGCCAATGCTTCTTATTTAAGATAAACATCGGATGCATTTTGTTTTCTGTCAGTGTTAACTCCTTTTATACACGTGTAGTGCGTCCAAATTCATTACAGTCGTTTAAAATTATATGGATCATATTTACGTTTTGCATTTATTCATTAAAAGGTGGTTTGCTGGTCTTAGCTGGCCATCAGGCCACTGGTCATGCTGGAGTTTGATGGTTTTGCAATGGCAATAATACTATTATTTGGCATGTTTGTTGGAAATCACACTTGCTTTAAAGACAGAATGAAACAGAAATTGTGATCATAAGGCAGGGCTGTGGGGAATTGATTGGATGGTTGTGGTTTGATCCCCTGTGAGTGACAGGTCGCCCCGTCCTCGTCGTCAGAGGAGAGATGCAGCAAGAGGGAGGGGGAGAGATTCTGATTCACGAAAAAAGAAAATAAAAGATTATTAATTATTACATGAGTTTATTTAATCTATAAAGCAGTTCTGCAGAAAACAGTAATGCCATCATCAGCTCAACTCTCATTCAACAGTGCCAGCTCAGTCTCAGATTAATAATATTAGTGAATATTAAGTGTTCTCATTATAACTTTCTCTTTGATTAATATTTGTCTGTGTAGGTCAGTGATGTGGCTGAAGATATAACACCTCTCCCGTCTGATGAAGGACCCAGTGCAGTGACACAGCTGGCCAAGAGAGTAAGCCTGCAAATGTTATACATATATAAAATCTCCTGCAAACTGTAAGAAGGTTCTTCAAACACATGTGCAGTGGTAGTTCATATATGTGCACATACAGAAACATGTAAAATGTTTAGATTAATTTGAGTATGTCACACTACAGGACAAACTGTATTTGATGGACATATGCACTGATGTTTGAGTGTGTGATTGTGTGTATGTTCCTCCTCAGATGCAGGGAGCTGGAGCGAAAGGTTGGAAAAGTGTTTCGTCTCTGTTCACCAAGGAGGATGAACACCAACTTCTGGAGGCAGAAACCCAGCCGGCTGCAGATCAGTGAGTGTTTCTTTCAACTCTTCCTACTTGATTTTATCCACTAATTGTTCTGTATTAAAACAGACAGGGAAAAATTAAAGTACCATTTCATAATGTTACAGAAGAGCTAAAAAGGATCAAATATCTTGCTTTCGTGTGTGTGTGATTTATGCTATTTGCTCAAGGAAGACTCTGATATTCACCAAGGCCTCATTTATTTGATCAAAAATACAGTAAAGGCAGTAAAATTCTGAAATATCATTACAGTTTAAAACAGCTGTTTTCTATGTGAATATATAGTAAAGTGTCATTTATTCCTGTGATTAAAGCTGAATTTATTAGATGATTAATACAGTAAAACAGTGTAATATTATATCAGTGTAAAACAGCTGTTTTCTATGTGAATATATAGTAAAGTCTCATTTATTCCTGTGATTAAAGCTGAATTTATTAGATGATGAATACAGTAAAACAGTGTAATATTATATCAGTGTAAAACAGCTGTTTTCTATGTGAATATATAGTAAAGTGTCATTTATTCCTGTGATTAAAGCTGCATTTATTAGATGATGAATACAGTAAAACAGTGTAATATTATATCAGTGTAAAACAGCTGTTTTCTATGTGAATATATAGTAAAGTGTCATTTATTCCTGTGATTAAAGCTGAATTTATTAGATGATTAATACAGTAAAACAGTGTAATATTATATCAGTGTAAAACAGCTGTTTTCTATGTGAATATATAGTAAAGTGTCATTTATTCCTGTGATTAAAGCTGAATTTATTAGATGATGAATACAGTAAAACAGTGTAATATTATATCAGTGTAAAACAGCTGTTTTCTATGTGAATATATAGTAAAGTGTCATTTATTCCTGTGATTAAAGCTGAATTTATTAGATGATGAATACAGTAAAACAGTGTAATATTATATCAGTGTAAAACAGCTGTTTTCTATGTGAATATATAGTAAAGTGTCATTTATTCCTGTGATTAAAGCTGAATTTATTAGATGATTAATACAGTAAAACAGTGTAATATTATAGCAGTGTATAACAGCTGTTTTCTATGTGAATATATAGTAAAGTGTCATTTATTCCTGTGATTAAAGCTGAATTTATTAGATGATGAATACAGTAAAACAGTGTAATATTAAGTCAGTGTAAAACAGTTGTTTTCTATGTGAATATATAGTAAAGTGTCATTTATTCCTGTGATTAAAGCTGAATTTATTAGATGATGAATACAGTAAAACAGTGTAATATTATATCAATGTAAAACAGCTGTTTTCTATGTGAATATATAGTAAAGTGTCATTATTCCTGTGATTAAAGTTGTATTTTCAGCATCATTACTCCAGTCTTCAGTGTCACATGATCCTCCACAAATCATTCTGATATGATGATTTGCTGCTTAAAAACATTTATATATTCATCAAACAATACTTTTGTTTCCACAAAAATATAAAACAACTATTTTCAACATTGATAATGATTATGAACAAATGAAGCTGAAATATATTTGAAATAGATCTATATATATATATATATATATATTCATTTATTTATAATATACTATAATCTATTCTTTAGCAACATCTATTTGAAATCGTTTGTAACCATACAAATGCCTTTACTGTCACTTTTGATTTATTTAATGCATCCTCGCTGAATAAATAGTATTAATTAGTGGTTGGTTCTTGCAAAACAACTGTATTATTGTCCATGCAGTCCACTGGCAATGAAGCCGGAGGAGCCTCCACGACCCAACAAGCGTAACACGGGATTCTGGGATAACTTTTCTACCAAGTGGCACCAAGCAGCTGCGATGAGGCAAGCAGAGGCCGCGGAGGCAGGAGGAGACGTCAGCCAAGAGGTGGAGGTGGAGAACGAGAGCATGGCGAGAGCCGAAGACGGCGACAACCAGGTCAGGCAGGAAGGGGGCGAGGAGAGCGATGGCGGCGCCGGCAACAGCTTCTCCAAGTACGCCACACTCGGAGGAGGAAGTGAAGACGCACCAGCCTTCAAGTGGAACTTTGTCACCAGTAAACTAGCTGAGCTGAAGACCAAAAGCATGGCCAAGAGCAACTAGCCAACAGCGGTAGAGGAGAACTAGAGAAGGGTTATCACAGTTCAGACCACAGGGGCCACAATGCTTCATATGAGCCTTATCGTGCAGATGTGATCGCATTTCACCCGTTTAAAAGCATCGACCGTGACCGACACTGTGGCCTCTTCTGGCCTGGACTGGTTGGCATTCATGTGGGAACTGCCAGCTGTGGGAAACACACACAAATGCCTGTTATTAAAGGTGATGTGTGTCATTTCAAGTGATAAAACACTGAATCTGAATTTGGAGCAGCAGAAATGCCATGCTTCACCTTTAATAAACACTGTAAAACATCAGGAAATTATGAGAATTAAGTATTAATATTTGAATTATTTGCAACGTTAAGCACAATAATAAAAAACAATTAATAATTAATTATTATTATTTCTGCAAATCCATTTGGTTGAGTGGAAATTTCACATTTCATAACAACACTGTAAACGTCAGGGAATTATGAGGATGATGTATTAATATCCGATGCCTGTAGATGAAAGGTTTATGTTAAAGAAAAGCTGTAGCCCAACTCATTTTTTCTTTTTGTCAAGTAAAATCATTTCCTTTCAAGCTATAATACTGCATAGAAACACCCTAGCAACCAGCCAGAAATACCTAGTAACACCCTAGCAACCCACCAGAGCACCCTAGCAACCAACGACTGCAACTAGCCAAGTGATTTAGTGGAGAATGATGTAAAAAAAAATATTTTCATTGATTTATGTAATAAACATAAATCAGTTCCTTACGAGTAACTAAATATTAGGCTTAATAATAAAAATCTCAACATTAAGATGAAATATGATCTTAAAAACCCAGAGGAACAGTCTCACCTTAAGAAAAGAGTAGCATTCAAATGAATGATTTTGTCATTTTATGTAATGTAGGCTATATCACATGCAATACTTTTAATGTATTGTATGTTTAACTATGCAATTGGTAAAGTTGGGGATTTTATTTTATTTTATTTATGTGAGGTTTACAGAATATGTGTCCGGTGTAGTTCATGCAGTGTTCTGTCTGTTTTAAAACGTTCCTTACAAGTTGTTTTGCGTATCCGGTTGAACTAGTCTAATGTCATAAGTGTATTTACACCATATCTCAAAGGTGCTGCGTGTCTGCTGTTTGTTCAACGTTTGCTCTGTTGTCAATCGTCACACTGATTGAATGATTCTTCCTGCTTTGATTTTATTTTATGATATAATAAAGTTCTGTTACAAAATCATGTTATTATGAGATTTTAATACATTTGACAGGGTTAGGGTTGGATAGAGGTGCAGCAAGTGGAGTGTTTCTCTGTTATTACCTGTGGTGAACAGCAGGTGTCAGTGCAGGCCATAAAAACTAAAGTGTTCGGTTCAAAAGAACGATTCTAAAAGAGCTCACTAAAAAGATTCGGTTCAAAAGAACAATTCTAAAAGGGTTCACTAAAAAGAATCGGTTCAAAAGAACGATTCTAAAGGCGCTCACCATAAAGATTCGGTTCAAAAGAACAGTTCTAAAAGAGCTCACTAGAAAGATTCGGTTCAAAAGAACGATACGCTCACGAACCGAACATCACCAAATTTAGCTGCTGAGATGGTTTAGCAAGTCAGTAGCTTTTATATTCTACTAGAAAGCATGTGTTTTACTCACATACTCACAAGATCCACACAAAGTCCTATTTTACAACTCATTTAGTGAAAGCACTTTAAAAATCACAACAAATGACTTGGACCTCCTTCAATCAATAACTTTGGTAAGTAAACAGAATCTTTCTATCAGTTTGTTTTATTGCACAAACACCCAGCATTTTGGTGGAAACTCTGGTAAACATCTAGCAGCACTTTATATATAATTTCTCAAATGCAATACCCTGTGCTTCATGACTCCATTAGAGGCCACTGATTGTCTTTGAATCTGAGGATGATGAAGGCAGAACTGAACTGCTGTTTGTATTGTCTCACAGTAATATAACCTGATCTAAGCCTGTCAGAACACACGGCTCCTCGCAGGATCTGTGTGTAGTTTATGGCCTGCAGGTAAGGTTTCTCATACAGGTGTTGTGAGAAGAGGTAGCAGCCGCCCACCAATAACTCATTAAAACAGTAATGGGAACGGAAGTACGTAATATGAGTCTGGATGTATCGGCTTTCAGTTTTTTTTTTAATTGCCCAAATGCTGTTCATGGTAACACTTAAAGGTAAGCACTTTGTATCTGTAACAAGTGTAGTCGGTGTATGAACAAAAACATGAATTCAATGAATTAATAGCATAAAATGTGAAGATTATCACCTGTTTTATAATGCATTATGTACAGTATATTCTACCCTGCATTTTGAAACTGAAAATATTGTAGATCTTGCAAAAATTAATTTTCTTTCATGTTAATTTTTCTTTTACATTATTTTAATGGCAAATCAACATATCTAAAATATTTTATTTATTGTGTTTTACTCACATACTCCACACAAAGTCCCATAAAGAGTCATTTTACAGCTAATTTAGTGAAAGCACCTTAAAAATCACAATAAATGAATTGGACCTCCTTCAATCAATAACCTTGGTAAGTAAACAGAATCATTTCTTTATGCCTAATTTCATTTATGCAGATTTAATTTTAAAAAATTGTATTACAATATTTTTCTGTAATAATGTAGTGGATAATGAGCATCTTTAAGAATAATGCAAATCACACACACACATGAAACGTTGCATTTCCTTTTCTTTCAGCCTGGTGTTTGTTGATGTCTCTGTCTTTTGTGAGGTAAGGCATCACCATGAGTGAAATTAAAAGACAACCATAATAAAACACGTACCAGCTCAGCCCAGACTGAAGTCATCCGCACGTAAAACCGCCCTCCTCCGCAGACAGACATGCCTACATGTCTGCGAGGGGCCCGTGACTCATCTGTGCAGGCAACCGGCCCATCTGGAAGATCTCAGTACCCCACACACATTCATGTGCCTTTTACCTTTCACCTAACACAGAGCCGCCGCCTGAGGCCAGGTATAGTTTCCCATGACACCGAGACACACAGACACTAATACAATTACTGCAAACTACTACGCTGAACAAATGTTAGCTGCGACCGAGGGAAGTGTTGACCTCCTCGCCTCGCTTCTTCTCTGATGTGGCGCAATTGCCCATTTGTTAGCGTTTGATGTCTGAATGAAAGGCAACTGGACTAAACATGCAGGTTACTCTTTAATGGCTCTCCTTTCAAATAAGCTGAAGCTGTGATTTTTAGGAAATAGCTGAATGTGGGAAGAAAATGTTTTGGTTATTTATGCGGCTTAGCCTTCAGGCCATATGAGCCGTTCATGAGAAACTCTCAGCTACTTTTTTGCTTGTTCATAGAATTCAAGAGATTATCTGCACTTTCATCCCCTCCCCACATACTGTAATATACAAGCGTAATGCTTAGAGAAATATTAGAAGTGTTGGGAAAGTAAAACAGCCTGGAGGAGGTAATGCATAATACTTTCCCATGAATGCAAAATAAATTAAGATTTTCATTTTAAAAGAAAGTAAAATACAAAAGAGAAAATGGGTTCTGATAATGAATTTTCAGCCAATTTTAATATTATTACATGCCATGTTCACACAAAGAAGGATAACTATCTCAGGGGCTGTTGAGTAAAACAAAAATGTGTTTTTAAAAAAATGTAAAAATGTAAAACAAACAGATTTAATCAACGGTGTTTTGGGGCCTAACTTTTGAAAATCTGGCATGCATAATACAGCATTTATAGTTGTTTTGCCGTACAAATCTGTACAAAAACCCATTTTTTTCGTTTTTAGTTCATCGTTGTCGTGTAAACGTACTCTTACGATAGCGTTCTGTTTATTTTAAGCATACGCTGCAGTTTTCACGTCTGTTGGTTTTAAACGCTTCACTTCTTTAAAGCACGATAGATTCTGATTGACTGTCAATGTTTGTCTCGTTCATCATCTGGAAAAGATTTTGAAAGTAATTCCAGTGATATTGTTTCTTTTTTTCCCTTTACAGTGTTGGTGTGGATTAATAAACTTAATGAACTTAATAAAGGCCTTCTGAAGCGAAGCCATGTGTTTTTACAAAAAAAATATCCATATTTATGACTTAAGTTATAATTATGGATATTTTTCTTACAAAAAAGCATGGATTCACTTCAGAAGACTTTCATTAACTTCCTGGTGTCGTGGGGATTACTTTTATGATGGATGGACTTTAAAATCTCTGGTACGATTCACTCACATTATAAAGCTGGGAAGAGCCAGGATATTTTTAATATACCGTAAAGAAGAAAGCCATATTCACCTATAGGATGGCTTGAGGGTGAGTGAATTATAGGATCATTTTCATTTTTGGATGAACTAACCCTTTAAGACCAAGCCCTTTATATAAATGAAGAGAGGAACGTTATAAGAACTTGTGAACTGGCACAAACATGTCCTGAAAACCCATCTAACATCTCTTTTGAAGCCTCTGATTCTCTGGAAAATGTGACCTAGTTTACGTGCAATGGATCCGACAACGTATCGAATTGATTTCTCTGTATGCTATTAGTCAATTTTACAGTGATAAGTGTCAGGTTCAGGATGACGCTTGAAGGGAAGTGAATGGGAATCATTCATAAATCAATATTGAGTTAGTTATTTCTGCATTGCCCATGAACATGAATATTGATGTGCTCTTATACTTGCATGTGTGCTTAGTGTTGTTTTTGACAAACTATAAATCTAAAACTAATCAAATTTCTTTTCAGTCATTGAAATATGATATTAGATTAAAAAAAATGGCAAATTAGATTTTTGCCAAAAACTGAAATAAATAATTTTGAGTAGAATGAGGCTACTAAATGCTATAATCGTATAGAAATAATAATAAAATTATTCTGGTACATGTGAACCCATGCTTAAAGTTTTGTTCTGAATTGTGTTGCATTCTCTGCATTGCCTGAAGGGGCGCTATAGTGATCTTTAAAGCATTCTCTTCTTCTATAGTCTGTTGTCTTGTACATGTCAGCTACTGTCATTGCACAACAGCAGCAGAGTAGGAGACTCTTGCTGGTGTCATTTACATGCTTGTGCAAAGTCTATTAACGGCCTTACGCGTGACCATGCACTAGTGTAGTGAGCAGGAACAGGAATTGCATGTGTTAAGGTTTGCTGTGTGTTTGTTTATTGTATTTCAGGATGAGAGTGTGTCTTTGACCCTTCTCCCCACTATTTCAAACCCATGCTGGTGTCCGTTTACTGTTTCTACAGCTGTTTGGGATGTTGTCTTTACTTTGCACCAGTGCTAACAATATAGCTTCAGATCCCCTTCCCCCCGTTTCCTCTAAGGCCCGTCTGGAGTCAAAATGCGACCATGGGTCTCACTAGTGGCAAGACTAGGGTGGCCATTTCTGTAACACCAAAAAGTAGGAGGATAAAGGAGAGGATTCATGTTTATGCAGATCAATAATATGCAGAATCTCGTTGGAAGTAGTAAGTCACCCGGGCATTTTTCACCTACTCTTTTATGAGTACTGTGAATTCAGACATGCATCTTTTGTCAAATACGGTTTTACGCCTGCTAAGTATAGATAAGTATGTGATTTTTTTTGAATGCAGACATCGTCTGTGTCTCAAATCTCCAGCTATATACTTCAATAGGGCACTGTTTACAGATACAGCCATTTGTAGTGGTGTCCGAAAACATAGTAGCCGTTATCGAGTGCACTCATTCAATCTCACGTACAACCGATGCACTCTCAACACCTAGAGAATACCCACAATGCACTGTGAAATAATGCACTATATCTGACCAGAAGATCAAAATGCAGCCATGGACTAATGTAGGGAATAGTGAATGAGTGTATGGGGGAGATTTTGCACACAGACATTGATTATGAAATCATTAACTCGCTTGATTCGTGTTGATTGGAGATGCAACGGGATTTATTTTTATTGGCAAAATAGGAAAAATAGTCTATACGTCATTTTATATAAGCTTGAACTTAACATTTATTTATTACGCTGTAAAAAGTACAACAATAAACTTGGATGTTCAAGTCATTTCAACTTAAATGATTAATTGTTAAATTATTAAACTTAAAAAATTTAATAACACAAATAATCAATCAATCAATAAAGTAAATAAATTAAAGTAAATCAGTAAATTTAAATAAGTACATTTAATTTAATAAAATAAACATTAAATTAAAAAATGAGTAGAATCTTGTATACTTTGCTTATTTTGAAGAGCTAAAGAGAGGTAAAAACATATTTTCACAACTCATTGATCATATCATTATTTACAGTGACGATCCTAATAGGAGGACAAAACCAGACTGTCCAACCTAAAACGGATCGGATGGCCATCCTAGACAGAACTAAAAACGAAAAGACTTCTTTATGCTTATATACACCGTACTTGGCAGTGCCTGGAGCTGGAAGGCGTAAAACAGAGGGAAGATCTCAACTGTCTGCTTCTATTTTCACCTACCGTGATCTGCTCAGGGTCAAACATTCCCTCCTGTCAGCAACCAGTCATTACAAACAGAGCTCCTCATGAAATTCCTCTGGACGTAAGCTCCCGTGTTTCTGTTTGACGTGCCAGCCTGTGAATCAGGCAGTGAATCAGGGTTACTTTGATATGAAATTCACCTTCGGATGTTTATTTAAAAAGATAAAAGATCTGATATATTCTCATTAGAAATCCCCATTATTAGCCACTTATGTCCAGGTGTCTGACAAAGCCTTCTCAGCGCTTCAGGTGACGGCAGCCTGTTGTTTCTGTGTTGTAGACAGATTAGATTGAAGAAAAAAGAGCTTTTATCTCAATGTGGCTGGTGTGATTGAGTTTGAGCTCTTAAGTGTTTGTGGTGTTTCCCCCCGCAGGGTAACTGACCCTGAAGTAACACACACAGATCTCAGTTTAGCGGTTCAAAGGTGGTTCATTCGACTTTAATAACCCTTAGAGACCAGATGCACTGCTGATCATTTTTCCCTAGCAACATAAACTCGAACAGTAAGCTGGTGAACTCTTTAAATACCTAAAATGGATTTTTTCCCGCCTACCTTTTATAAAAACTACATTAAAAAACAGCAGCTTAGATATTCATGTTTGAGGTATAACTGTAACTTATGTTGTAGATTAAAACAAAACGCAAAGGTTTCTTCAAGAAATGTTGACTAAATTATTGCAATAATACTGCAATTATAACAAATTCTTCAATTATTCAAAATCTACATGTCTATGAATGACTTTAATACAGGTAAAAGAGTATAAATAGAGTAAAAGTATCCAGAAGTACCATGTTTTAAAAAAAAATAATAATGTTTTGTTGTTGCCCCTATGATACATTTCAGGTTTTAAACTTTATTATTAATTATAAGGTACTATTTAGCTATTTGTTTGAAAGGGCTTTTACAGTAGGCCTGTCATGGCTAAAGACAGCTGGTTCTCAGACACACACAATCATATTTCTACATAGCCCATTGCCTAAGGTGTTTCGTGCAAATGATGCGTCTTTGTGAAATTAATTTTGAAATGATGAAAAAAGCAAAGCCTCGTTTCTCTACAGGATATTGGTTGCAAGTAATGAATTCTTACTCGACTGCTAATGAATTTCCAAAAGCTTGTTATCTAGTGTCTTCTGGACTCAAATGAACTATGTTTATGTTTAGCTCTATATTCAAAAGTAAGTATGCATTGACCAAGTGTGATTTTCTAAATGATGCTTCTTGAAGGTAAGCACAATTATCATGCATATCTTAATTATGAAGCATGTATCTGATGTCTTAAAATGCTAGGTCTAGGTTTTGGAGTAGAGTTGATATCCGTCTCATTATGCCGGGCAAATGGAGCACCTTTTGAAGAGCAAGTCACCTGTTTTGCTCTGTAACCGCCACAGCTGAAAGGTAAACCCCCATTTATTCATCATGGCCCAAATGGCACCATGACTCCATAATACAATGATAAACGTGTTCTGATTGTGATCAAGCGTGTTGCTCTAGCTGTCTGCCATCAGGGGGTTTGTTTGAAGCTCTGCGCTGTGGCGGCGAGGGACGTACTTCTGTGTCACGCTGACCACGGTTAAATACAGAACCGCTCACCCCAAAAACTGCGGGCGAGGTCACACCCCTAACGAGTCTTTGATGCATCTTTCCTCATTGCAGCGCTGCCGACGCTGGGAGTGCAAGCAGGGACACACATGTGCACACAAACAAACACAGATGGTCTTTTCCCTTGGAAAACATATGGACTTTTTCCAGGTCTTGGAGCTAAACTGGCTAATTCCCCCTGTCTCCTGTCCATCTGATTTAACCTTTCCAGAAGTACCTGATCCCTGGAGAAATACCCTTAAAGCCCGGCGTGACCGGCCTCTAGACTGTGGGAACTGCACTGTTGACTCTTGCCCCATAAAAACTGCTCGCAATTACAGAGAGAAGGACAACCAGGCATAAATTAGACGGAAATCTATCTGCCAATCTCTGCCCAGTGCTTTATAATCAAGCTCATCAGACTTTGAGGTCAGTGAGAATGGGCGATACCACTTGTTTTTCTTTTTGATCCCATATCATGCATTATGAAGGCCAGCATTGCTTCATATAATATATCAATAAAGTATTGATAACTATTTTAAATGTGAAGTTTTTTTATGATTTTGAAAATTGGAAATTAAATCCATTTCACATAAAAAATCCATTAAGAATGTAATTATGGTAATATTATATTTAAATCATTTTCAACATTAATTATAGATTGCAATCATCAGTCCTTTCACTTCTATAGTCATATCTTACACAATTTATTGTTCAACTTTGAAAGTTATGATATGCTGAATAAAGAAAAGCATTAGTATAAAAGAACTTCACAATCCTCTCTATTTTACAGTATTGTAAGTACACTGTTTTTTGTGAAAGAATTGTGATTTTTATTCATTTAGTACACATTAAATTGATCAAAGGTGAAAACATTTGTAATGTTGCAAAATATTTCAATCTCCAATAAATTCAGTTTTTTGGACTTTCTATTCAGACCATCCTGAAACGAATTTGAAATGGCATGTTAATTGATTAGGAAATGAGCAGAAAAATGATTTCCGAAGGATCATATGACACTGAAGACTGGAGGAATGGAATATAAGACTTTCAAAAACATCTAGCATTTTTATCAACAAAAAAATAATCTTTTGAGAAATAGTGAATCTATAATTCAATGGTCCGTCCATCTCTCGAGGTGCTCATGCTCTTTTACCAAAATTAATATCCCCATTATATTATACATGAAACATATGCACATATGTTTCGAGAAAAAAGGTAATCTGACGTGGAACAATTTGGAAAAGAAGAAGCCATAACATTTTAAATATTGTGTTCATGGTTCAGTGTGTTGAAGACGGAGTAAACATGGCCCAGCTGTTGATGTTCCTCCTGGTTTTTGCCCCAGTGTAATTCGATCACTTCACTGGAGTCTCTAAACCTCCTCCGACGGCAGCGCTTGATCGCAGATCTGCACGTTCATTTGCCTGGTTGCAGAGATCACTTTTTTTATTTGTACAATTATAGATCATGTTTTACACAAAACATGTTTTGGAACACAGTACTGTGATGGATTTATTTGTAATGAAATTCCCTTGTTAATTTGCACGGAGAGCTTATACACAAAATTTAACAAGATGGCAGTGGGTCGGTTGCTCAGAGACGTTAAGCATCACGTTACTCTCGAGACTGACTGTAGACTCCAACATGACTTTCCTCTTGTCCAGATTCACACAGCTCTAAACTCTCTAACCTTATGCTAATACAATTAGTGTTTTTGTTCGTGCTTTTGGTGTTTGTGCCTTTGCAGCATTTTGTAAATGTTTTTTTGATCAGTAACATTTGTTGAAATGTCCTTTGACAGAAACAATATTCACTGCTCTTAAAAAAAGGATGGGAACACTTAATCATCGCAGTATAACAGCAACTCAATTAATCTTCCGGAATATCAATCTGTCCAGTGATTGTGAATCAGTTTCTCCTGCTTTGGTGCAAATGAAAGTGGCAACAGGTGCTCTGGAGAGGAAAGAGCAAGACAAACACCCACAAAGAGATTGATTTAGCAGGTGGAGGCCAGAGACGATTGTCCTCTAGTTGTTCTTGTCTTTACTTTTGTATTTTGTTAGGGTTCTTGTCTCTGTCTGTATCATGAGGCAGTTCCTGTAACCCAATCCGGTTCCACAGGCAGTCCTGCTCCTCTAGGATGATCATCCATACGGGCCGTCGCAAGGAGGTTTGAGGAGATAGTGGGAGACAAGCCGTTCTCCTGGCATCTCCTGTTTTTGCTACAGTGAGACTGAAGGTTAAAGATAGAGAGAGAGAGAGAGATTGATAGACAGACAGAGAGAGAGACGGATGGACGGACAGATTGATAGATAGATAGATAGGCGCATTCGCATTCACATTTCCACAGCATTTCTACCTTGCACAATCATGAGGCTTTGGCATTACTACAGGCTGAATGATTCTGATTGGTTCAGAAATAGATAAACGTAGAAAAACATCCATTCATGGAGTGATAGACAGAAGCTTATCTTCATTGATGACGCGGTTGACGACAAAGCCTCTGGTTTAGGCACTAAGTGACCTTCCAGTTTGCACAACTACGTTTCTAGGTGTCAGTTTGTTGAGAAAAGTCCTTCTGTCTGCTTATGGGGCCGGTTGAGGATCTCACCCGTACTGATCTTGTCAGGGTTCTGCCACATTCGGTCTAGTAATTTCTTGTTGTTGTGACAGAGCTTTGACACTACCGTAATGTCTCGTGTTTTGTGTGAGGGCACTGTTTGGCACTCTCCCAAGCCGGGCGCTATTCGTCCTAGTTCTTTGTCTTTCTTTGTGGCGGGATTTGAACATTCACACTTCGTTTGTTTGTCCTTGTTGTGAGCGCGCGAGACAAGTGTTTGCCTGTTCTCGTGCTCACTGTCATGTGAGTGGGCGCGGCTGTGGGCTTTGCTCGAGCCGCACTTTCTCGTGTCTGCGTGTAATGTTTTAGCACACGGTTCAGGTTCAATAAACTAATAACAAGGAAACAAGGCAGGCCGGGTTACACAAAGACAAGACATGAACACGCGGCCAATGCAAAATGTCCACATGAAACAAGACAAGACAGCGTACAGCTCTAAAAACACAAACTTTTGTGTAACCTCATTGTGTAAACTCATTGTGTAACCCCGCCTGCCTTGTTTCCTTGTTATTAGTTTATTTACCCCAGCTGTCCGACCTCATTATCCTCCTCATGTGCTCCCTATTTAATCCCTTCGTGTTTGCTGTCTTGTGCTGGTTCGTCGTTGTCTAGTGTCCAGTCAAGACACCTAGTCAAGTCGGTCTTGTTTTTCCCCCTCTGGGTTGTTTTTGTTGTGTTTTTATTATTATAATAAAATCCCCATTCTCCTGCATTGTTGGGTCCTCACCTCATCCCTTCTATGCACACGTGACAGATCTGTAACAAAGAATACTAACACACACACAGATACACAGAGCTTCTTCAAGGCTGAAGTTGGTCGAGCTCTGGCTCTAAACAAGAAACTTTCCCCATAACATCCTGATAATATATTCTTTCTCTCAGTGAGAGGTTCAGGCAATGTTCATCATTATTCTGTCATTTTTGAATGAAGAAAAGGAAAGTAAATGCTTTAACTAATAAGTGTTCACATAGATGACAGGCTGAAGAGAAAATAAGCTTGAAGTCATTCAAATAATTTAATATGTACAGTAGAAGGATAAATATTCACTCATCACAAATGACAGAAAATTATATATTGAAGCAGCAGTGGATTTCAAGATAGATAGATAGATAGATATAGAATATGAACAAAAATTGTAATGTTTCATGAAGCCATTGGTAATATATTTCAACACTCTCTCTCTCACACACACACACACACACACACACACACACACATAATATATGTTTGATGAACTGGTCAAAAATCTGACCTTGTGAGCTACAAAACCAAACTTCTGTCAGGTTTTTCTGTGATTTTCCATCGAACACTTTCTGACCTTCATTCTCAGGTTTGTCCTGATGTCAGGAGGTCATAAAAAGCCCTAATGCACATGCCATGCTCCCACGGAGCCTCTCTCGCTCCCTCTCTCTCTCTGACCCCAACGAAGGAGGTTACGCCTGAGAGACCGAAGTGAAAGGCCTGTCCGCTGATTTATGACCTTCTGCTGCCATCGGATCTTCTTCTGCACCAGGATGGGTTTTTGTGAAGCACTGAAACAGACCCTCCCAGAAACCCCCAAGAGTTTTAAGTTTCCAAAGCCTATCAAAGTAAGTTGTGAAGCTTTCGCACACGTGCAACGATTGCCATGATTTCAGGAACTTCATTTTATACTGATAAATAATTTTGAGTATAGGCATTTTTAATAATTAATTTTGATAATAAGGTTAAAATACAGTTATAAAATATTTCAGTTACATTTTTCTATTCATCAAAGAATCCTGGAATTAACATATGAAACAATGAAATGGTTCACAGTAATACATGGCACTTTACTATATATTCACATAGAAAACAGCTGTTTTACACTGATATAATATTACACTGTTTTACTGTATTAATCATCTAATAAATTCAACTTTAATCACAGGAATAAATTACACTTATAAATAAATAAATAAACAAACAGAAAACAGCTGTTCTAAACCGTAATAATATTTCACATTTTTATAAAATATTTACTATATATTTGATTAAATAAATGCAGATTTGGTGAACATAAGAGTCTTTCAAAAACATTTAAAAATCTTACCAAGTCTGCATATTTGAATGGTAGTGAATATATAAATAAACATCAGTATCATTTATTCAGTGCTTATGTGGACAGTAAATACTGTATTGTGTCAAACACAATATTAAAACAGAAATGTCCCTCTTGGTTCCTATCTGAGGATGTGTTCTCTATAAAACACCTATTTTAGATTTTTTTGCAGGTGTATGTCTGTATTTCTTCCTGTTGTAATTCTGTGCTCTGTTTAGCATTGTTATTTTACTCCTCCTGCCTTCCTCCACAACTCTTCAACCCCATTATCATGCATTATTTTCATTTGGATTATTGTAGCTCTCCTCCGTTCCGACTGCAGTCTTTGTCACGTCATGTGGTGTTTATGCCAAAGGAGGGGACGGATCGTTCTGGCTTGTTATCCGTCCTGACTCATGCACGGCACTGGCATATTGGAGCTGCTGGCCCAGAAGAATTAGGCCAGATTTGCCACACTTCACAACCCCAGCCGGGCCTGATGCATATTCCCTCCAAATGCACAAGGGCGATTGTAACAGCCTCATTATACCACCGTGGCACAATGAGAGCGGAAATCTTGGCACGCTTCTTTACAAACCCAGAAGCCTTTTCAGACAGCGTTCAGATGTGTGTCGTGCTCTTCTTCTGATGAATGCTTATAGGCTTTCTCAGACTGTTTAATTGTGCTTTTACAGTGTTTACAAGACCACCCACAGCACACAGCGTCAAGACTCTTACCCAAAACCTGATCACTATCTGCATGCATGCAAATCTTTATTTATCTGCTTTAGTTTTTGGATGGAAATGCATTTCTTCTGACTTCTGCTATCAAAGAATGAATGTAAGTGCACTGCACTTCAGTTTTTCATGAGCAAATTTTCTGACGGACATATTTGAGCCAAACAGACTTTGGGAGGATAAAACTGTGGAGTTTTACTGTAATTTTGATTGTACAAATCACATTTCAAATCTTTTTCTAGATTTGTTTTTTCATATAAACACATTACAACGAAGCAATGATATATGCTTTTGTTGAAGCCACAACTCAATGTGTTTTCATTTGTATGTATTTTAATATTTTCCAATAAATGCCAAACATATTGTCACTTACACAATTTTCAATAGTTTTATATTGTATTTAGATAGACAGAGAATGTACAGACATTTATGCATAGTATACAAAAAGAAGCATTGAGTCAATCTGTTGTGACTAAATTTGTGATGCCACGCGTTTAGAGATAAAGTTGGGTTGGACCAAGACCCGGATTGCAAACATGATCTCTGGACTGTCCAGCCCCGCAGCAGCTGATGATGGAGGAGAGAAGCGGTTTGATAACTAAACGTATAAAAAAATAATAATAATATGGACAGGACTGAAAACAGGATGTCACAAGATAGCTACAGTGTTTGGAATCAGGAAGACGACTGCTGTTTCATTCACACATGTATCTGAAGGAAGAGAGGAAAGAGGGAGGTGGGGAGGAAGAGGGGAACATGATCAGCCCAGCTAGATAGAAGAAAGTTCTTTATGTTTTCAGAAATCCCAACTCAGATCATGTATTTTTATTTATTTTATTGGTCTTAATGTGCAAATGTATTGGTGTATTTTATAAAATAATAGCCTAAATAACAACAGTAATGAAACTGTCTTTAGAAACTTTCATTTAAATTTAAAAGTTGCACCATTACTGAAATAGCTTTTCTTTCTGGATATAGTTATCAAGATCATTTGTCTCTCAGCTCATCTCCTCCACCTGAGTCCATTCTCATCTAACGAGCTCTTCAACCATCCAATCAAATCCTGTTAGATCAGATTCAAGTCCCGCCCAACATTTGAATATCCTGTTTCAGTTGGAAATCTTTCTGTGAGTAACATAAAGTAAAATGGGTGGTAGAGTTTTTATTTTTCCATGTTGACGAGGTGATTTGGTGCCTTTCACTGACGTGCTTTCCATGTTGTGCTCATGCTTTCAGAATGACAGGCCTCAGTGAGAAATGAGCCTTGTGCTGGAATGAGACAAGAAAATGGCAGGACTTCACTGAGGTGAGTCTCACATGATAATTATGTAGATTTGTTGTCACCCGTTTTACTCAAAAGTTGTTTAGCAACTGTGTTGTGTGTGTGTGTGTGTTTTCGATGACATTTAAGACTTGAGAGAAATCTAAGCCTGACAAGTGTGTAATCATCATCTCTGTGCCGGCATGCAGCTCTCACTTCACAGTATTTTGATTTATAGCACTACACAGTTGGACAGCGCACTCATTTTTATTTCCACTGACATCATCAGCAGGGTTTCCTCACCTTCCACACGTATCTGGTTTGGGAAATATGACACAACCCATGCAGGCTTTTGTCTGATTACTGAATAATGGTTAAAAAATTTAATCTTTGTATCTTGCAAACTGCACTCACCAGGAGCGATTTCTGTATGCACTAGCATTCAAAAGTTTGTTCATTAAGATAACTATTTTATTTTAAATGGCTCAAAAAGCGAGGAAAAAAAATCAAATGCTGTTCTTTTGAATGCTATTCATCAAAGAAATCTGAAAAAAAAAATGGATAATCATTAATGTTTGTTGAGCTTTGTAACGGAGACAAGGGGCCTCGGATTGGTTTTGGTCCACAGCAGCACCCTTTCTCTGAATGTACCCGCAGTTGGAGGCGCAAAAATGAAGTGACTGGATATTGCAATCCAAACATTTAGTGTTTATTCCAAGTGTCCAAAAACAAAACAAATAAATAAACCAATGTCGCCCAGCGGTATGCAAATGACATCCACAAAGACTGAAAATGAATACAATAATCAAAAGAGATAAGCAAACAAAAAGTTTGGCTATAACAATAAATTGGCCCAAACTGCCATGAGCACATTCACTTTACCTTTCCACCTCCATCTCCCTTACAGCTCTGAGAGGCCATCTTTAAAAAGGCCACGCCCCTCCCCTTTGAACTAAACCATTTAGAAAAAGGTAACAGAGAGATTAAAGGAAAACAGTCACATAGTAACCCATAAATACATTACCATAATAATAATACAAAAACACCTTAACATTTGAAACAAAATAAAACTGTAATATTCATTAAGATTTAACAGTTTTCTAACAAGAATTAAAACATGTCATCAAGAAGATCCCCCCCATGAGAACAATGACCCATGCCTTCTCTTGTAAGGAAGAAAACAAATGATGTCAATTCAAATGTTGTCATTTACTATGAACAGGTTTAGGAGTATCTAAATCGTGCAAAAATCAATCATATGTCATGTTATCATGTGAAATGCATGCATGTTCAAAGTCCAATGGTAAGAGTCTCTTCCCAAAACACGTATAGTCACAACCTCATTGTGACAAGCATCAAATCATCATATCAGAATGATTTGTGAAGGATCATGTGACACTGAAGACTGGAGTAATGATGCTGAAAATACAGTTTTAATCACATGAATAAATGACACTTTACTATATATTCACATAGAAAACAGCTGTTTTACACTCATATAATATTACACTGTTTTACTGTATCATCTAATAAATTCAGCTTTAATCACAGGAATAAATGACACTTTACTATATATTCACATAGAAAACAGCTGTTTTACACTGATATATTACACTGTTTTACTGTATTTATCATCTAATAAATTCAGCTTTAATCACATGAATAAATGACACTTTACTATATATTCACATAGAAAACAGCTGTTTTACACTGATATAATATTACACTGTTTTACTGTATTTATGATCTAATAAATTATAATAAAAATAAATCAATCAACTAATGAATTCAGCTTTAATCACAGGAATAAATGACTTTTTTTAAATAGAAAAAAAATATTTAAATTGTAACCATATTTTAAAATATTGCTGCTTTGTTTTATTTTGTACAAATAAATGCAAAAGCAAAAAAAATAAAAAAATCTAACGAACATTCATATTTTATGTACACTTTTAGATGAAACGTTTACCCTGCATACAACATATAATTATCTCACACAAAACACAACCAGCTGTAGTCATTCAGATATAGAACTTTATTTGGTAATATCTCTTTGGGGTGAAATAAAAAATATACATATACAAAGTCCTAAGGAGTGTAAACATGCAAGATTTCAGGTGCTTGTGAATGCATCTTGGATGGTGGGGATGAAAAAGTTGAGGAATTCTGAAATGAAAGATCACAGTTCTTTCTCTGACCTGTGCATGCCACAGTGGACCTTTGCTTCATTTATCAGTGGTATCATAGAGACCGGTTCATTACCCCAAAGGAGAATCAGTGTCTGATGGATGTTTACATGGGGAGGCGTGTTCAAAGGTCTCCGTCAATATGAGAACACATCAGCATCTCCTACAGATGGTGGGATCTCTGTCCCTTATGTGTTCCTCTGCTTTACTAAATGAGTTAAACATCAAAACAGCATGACCAAGTGGATACTGTAGAGTGCTTTGAAACAGGAACGGTTGTTTGCATTGAAAATACACTTTTTCCTCAAATGTGCAGCCAGTCATGATTTATCATCACAGTAATCAAACTAACACCAATATTTACCAAACACGGGAATGAAATTGAGCATTTTAGAGGTGAAATAATGGCTGTTCCAAACCCTAGTGAGATGTTTAGAGCGATTGCGAGTTTTTCAATGCCTGATTCTTAAAACTTTACCTTTGGTCCCCCATAATAATGAATATTCAAAATATATGTCGAAAAAACAGGGGAATAATCCAATCTCATAAAAAAAAAATTGTGTTCTGTACTGAAAAATTTTGATAAAAAAAAAACAAAAAACATTTCACTTTTGTTAGCTCAGCAATATACAAACTCTTTCCACACCAGCATTTACAAAAAGAGTTGCCAGCCATCACCAGCATTTTTTATTATTTTCATAAACGTTTCATGACGCCCAGACTATTGAATATTTTCTTGTATTAATATCTGAACATGCAAAATACGATAGAACAAATTTAATCTAGCTTCATGCATTCCTTTTTTATCAACACTGGAATGTGAGGAGGTTTCATAAAAAAGCAATATTATGAGCAAAAAGGTGGAGCTGAGGACTCCATCCGGATGGGATTCAGAAAACACAGATGGAGTGGATGGAGTTCATCAACGTCCCAAAGCTTCACAGTCCTAAAGCTCGCCTTGCTCCACATTTCATCCAGTGACATTAGGTGATATTTAATGTTGGTGATTATTGTTGATTTATTACTATGCCATGGCTTGTTTCTGCTTCTTATTCTCCTGTGTTCTGGAGATTCAGTACTCTTTCAGAAGATTGGTAATAGCACCCCCTACCATGTAACGGTGAAAAAACTCGGAGAGCATGATTCTCTAAGCAACTTGATAGGGTTTGGAACATATTGTACATCAGTAAGCAGCACAATTCTTTGGCATAAGTAATTAAATGCAAACTCAGGTTGTTTTTAAGGCTCTGCATATTTATTTGCATACACTCAGTGTTAAAAATACATATCATAACAGTAAATATAGCTCTCGCTCCAACTCTCTTTCTCCAAATCAGTGCATTAATATCCCCACAGGGGTGCTCTCTGTGTTTGTTCCAACGCCTGCGTTTAAGGAAAAAAGGCAACACAGAAACTAAACTGGGACAGTTGGGAAATGAGGTACACATGGTTCATTTAACACTCATGCATCGGGTTTCCAGCCCCAGAGAAAAGCTTAGTGGTTTTCCATATTATTCATCAGATGACATGTTCTTTAAGTTACACTCAACAAATAATTGTTTCTGATATGAAGTAACAGGACGGACTCATGTCTTTCTATATACAGAGAAGAAGAGTTGACATCACTAAAGACACATCACTATCAACCCTATACTCTTATACAGTGCACCACAAGATCAGAAACCATAGTATACATTGAGTGCACTCATTCAATCCCACAATGCACTGCAAAAGCGTACAACCGATATACACTCAATGCTTAGAGAATAGCCATGCAATGTGAGAGTGAGAGTCTTGCCAGAAGATGGTGTCCACAGCAAACTTTGCTCACTTGATTTCATTCACTACATTACCATATTTTCCTGCATATAACCCGCAGGTTATACCAGATTTTACAAACACTGCAGGGGGTGCGGGTTATATAACGGTGCGGGCTATATCACAAATATTTTACGCATAATAATATTTCAACATATTTGTTACGTCTCTAAGGACGTAAGTTTTTTTTGCGGTATTTTCTTTCTGTTTTTCCTTTTTGCAAGGGTTGTTGTCTCTGGCGCTTGTACTGTCACTCTGGCAGCTGGCGCTGATAGGCTGTCTGACCTGTCAATCATGCAAGAAGATGTGATTGGCTGCTCCGCCATGAGCCACAAAACCCGCGGGCTATATGAGGGTGTGGATTATCTGCATCTGCAGGTTATATGCGGGAAAATATGGTAGTAAACTAGTGAATGAGGGTATAATGGGGTGATTTCGGACATAGAAACAGTGTAGGTTGTAACAAGAAGTGTCGGTTTGCAGCTTCATGTGTGACTGACACAAAGTAACATGAATGTTCTCATACTGGCTGTAAAAAGCAAAACAAATCTCTTAAATACAAATGTCCCAGATAAAATAAATACAGCATAGTTTTCCATATTGGAGCTCTGCTCTAAAAAGTCAAACCGTAGACTCTTTAGGACCTTCCTGGGCTGCGTTCTTGCAGCCATAGAGCCACTTTATGACACGTGCATTTCTCTCGATAATTGAGACACCTGTTGGGATCTGCTCGGCCAGTTCCTCCTGGAAAAGCCCTTCCCCGGAGTGTCGGGAAAACTCGCTGGGCTCCGAGCCGCCACCTCCGACACTCCTCAACAGCAGTGAGAGAGTGTCGATTGAACTGGCCCCTGTTAGAAAGTTATCCGGTCCGAGTCTCTCCACCATATCCAAGTCCAATCCACAGAAGTCGAAGAAGCGTTCCTGCTCGGACATGGCTAGCGAGCAGCGTAGTCGCAATTCTGACTTTGAGCGTTTCAAATCACCCCATATCCGAGGAACGACAGGCTTCCATGGATCCATGTCGTTATTGTTGGAGTTCTCCGTGCTGTTTCGTATACGGTTGATCGTGCTGTTCTTGGATTGCTTCTCTTGAAAACCAGTGTTGTTGTTTTGCGTCTCTGGTGTCTCAGATTTGCTCGATCGTCTGGTCTCATGTCCACCGTCGACAGTGTCTTTGTCAATAGACCAGGACATTCGTGAATCCCCGTCTCGAGAGGAAGACGCCTTCTCCTCATTTATCACCATTTTATGAGCCTCGTTCCTGCTGTTCTTTTCACGCATGGATCCCTGGAAGAGCCTTCGCACGAAACTGTAGCCTTTGATGTCCATGTTGGTGTTGCCGTTTTCGCCACCACTGCCGGGACTCTTGCACTCTTTTTTCTGTCTGTAAATGACCAGGGAGTCTGGACGCAGCATGCGCTTGCCGTTACTCCTGCGCAGTATTGGAGCACTATGTGGGGCGACTAGTGGAGCAATGGTTGGAGTTCTTGGGGAGGGTACCGGAGGCTTATTTGCAATGTTACGATTGTTGGTTTCTGCCTCTGTTTCGTTAAGACAGTTCTCTTTCCTGGAGTCATCCTCATTTTCATCCCTCAATAACTGTGGTGCTGAGAAAGGTGCCATTTGATTTCGAGGTGGGAGAACGGGTGTTGAAGGAGTGGACACAGTGAAGTTTCGACGGGGCAACGGTGGAGGGGTTGCACAGGGCACTAACACAGGCTCCTGCTTGGTGTTTATGACCTGTTGACTCTTGACGTACTTCGCCTTGTCTGCTTCCAGCCGCTCTACGGCGCTAATGGATCGACCCCTGCTTCCGGCATCCATCTGCCTGCGAAGGTAATCGGGCCCCTTGTTTAGGAGCCGCAGTGGAGAAGGTGAACCAATGGGAGTTAAGGGCTTCATTTTAGAGTTCTGTAAAAATGCATCCAAACAGAAAGGACAAAGCAGTTGCTTTGCCCTACAAAGAGAAGGAAAGCCTCTGGGAAACTACCGTTTTAAATGCTTCTCCAAGATCTGACGCGTCTCAGAATAGTAGCAGGATTTTGATCCATTTATAGGGCCCCTATATATGTAGATTTTTAGGCATTTTGACAATCTGAGAGTTTAGAGCGACAGAGTTGGCTGTTGGCCTTCGCTATAATTAGTCTCTTTAGTGGGTAATGTTGGAAAAGGGACAAATCTCCACGCAGTATTTACACAGGCACTGCAATAAATGGGCAGGGCATGGGAAAACCTTTTTCTGCAATCCAAAATCTCAAATCCCAAATGAGATGTTCCCTTCACCACAGAGCATCAGAAATAGCCACCAGTCTTCATTTCCCCCCTCCTTTGTTTCGTCCTCTTTAACTTCCTCTCTTCTCTTAATCTTTTGAGAGAAGGTCGTCCTGGGGGAAGAGAGCTAATGAGCTTGATTATTTGCTTTTTGATAGTTGTCTAAAGTCTTTGGGTTGGCCTCCTATTGTCCTGCGCCGTTATGGTTGGGTTGACCTATACAGCTGGCACGGGGCACTTCAGATTTTGATCGACAGAGGTCCTGTGCTTCTCCCTCTATACCTGGAGCTCTGTGAAAACAAAAGTGGTAGAGACATATTTCAGTCTTTTTTAGCATTTCTCAAGGGAGATCAGATCTCCCAAGGCGTAGGCCATATGGCAGTGTGGCTAGAAGTCCCTGTAGCTTTTTGTGATCCGATGCAGTTGGCAGAAATGCATGTCTGGGGCCACAGGCAGTGCCATTAGCTCATGCATGGACTGAGTTGACTTCCCAATGCTTGAACTAGTCCTAAATAACCGTTCACTCATACAAATATGTCGTCCTGCACAAATTTAGCTCTGAATGAATATGCATAATACATGACGTATACAGTCTGGATTGACATTATAATTTTGCTTGTGGACTTTTACCCATTTACTCTCAGATGTATTTAGAAAGTCTAATAAAGGAAACCATGACCATGTGCATACAGACTGCAGAGGTAATGGCCTTCACCATCAGCATTAACTTAACCCACATGCCACATTTGCATTCCTTGGGGGCTTTGCTAAATAATGCATGACTGCGTCCATATTTCAGAGACCCCAAAATCAGCTTAAAACATTTCCTTTAAAGATGTACCGTAGTAGGACCATTTACTGCATGTAATCCTGAACACACTGCTACTCTTCAAATCTCTGTATAGTTTTACTGCTTACTAATAGAACGGCACAACATGATTGCAAAGCAAGAATTTTAGCTTAAGAGAATTTTGATTGCATGGTTGCTTCTGAAAGGGAAGATTCAGCGCATGATGCATGAAAGTGCTATTTTTGTACTCCCTTGCAGGAAGAAAAACACAGAATTTTCAAGTGAATATGTCCTTGAGTCCTAGTAAACGGGAAAACCTCAGAAGTCTCTTTTTGTTAGCCAGTTTCACAATGAAGAGCAGGCAACTAAAAACAGGTGTTATATTGCAAGCTCTATTTTTTTCAATATTCAGACAGAAAAAAACAATCCACTATAAAGACAAAAAGCTAAAGAAGAAAAAAAAAGCCTAAGATAAGATAAGAAACCTCATGCACTTAAGATGACTTTCTACCCTTCAGATATAGCACCTCGACTGCTATAAATCCAGTCAAAAAGGGGAACTGCAACATTTTCCAGATGTCAGACGGTCCGGGAAAAGCAGCCATTGTTTGGGAAAGTTCCGGGAAAGAATTCTGAACAGGTGTTGAGCATGAGGTGGATCTGGATTTAGGGACTTTCAGAAAGTAGTGAGCAACAGGGGGTCAAAACTCAGAAAAGGGCTCTTGTTTAGCCAGTTGGGCTGAGCAATACAGCTAAAACAGCCCTTGAAATGGCTTATACCACATTTTATTTGATGAACCATAAGTCAAATAGACTCAATGTTTAATGCAAAAAAACGTTCTAAACTAACTTTTTATTTATGTGCAATGCATAATAATAAACAATGTTTACCATGCAATATTTTTACTAAAACATTAAAAAACTTTTTTTTTAAAGTCACAGGCAGTGACAACCATTAACATGCTTGAATGTCAATTCAAATAAAACACTGAAGCAAAGTTTTGAATTGATTCATTATTCATGAATTCACATATGGAACTGAATTCAACTTAAAAACAAATAGTTCTTGATGAAATTTAAACTTATACTTGAGTTAAAAGAGTGTCTTAACTTATACTTGAGTTAAAAGAGTGTGAGATGCATTGTGAATGTTAGATATAACGCTCAGTCCATTGTGAGTAGCTCATGATTAATCATCAGGATAAGTTATCGAAACATGTAGTATGTTTCATAATTACCACACACTATTATTAGCCGTGTCTATCACTCTGCAATCAATGCCATTATTGGCTTGTAGAGGCATTACCTCAGTAATATTGATCTTTCCAAACAAGCGTGACAGCTATTTGAGTGCTGGGTCACCAGGTTTAGGACAGAAACAGGGCTAACAATAGCCGAGAAGAGGCTTAAATTAAAACATGCTCACATCTTTGTGACAGTGAGAGCATGAATTGCTAGTAAGTTCTCTTTCAGGCACCAAACGTCCCCAAAACATGGCCTAAAATCTTTCTAAACAATCAAATTATTATTATTATGCAAAATAAATGTATGGCATCTATTATAACAAAGCACTTTTCCAGATTAGAAAACTCTTTTCCTAACTGATTCACACAGATGACTCCGGTTGACTCTGAATCGGTTCAGTCGATTAATTAAAAAGAATCACATCTGTCAGCCTATTTGTTCATGAACTGAACATTTAAAAGCTCACCTAAAACCAAGTGAGAGACTAACTGATACGTTGCAGGAATTTTAAAAACAAAGTATGCGTTTAGCGCTGATCTACAGAAGCTCAAAGCGTTAGTGGCTTCACACATTCACACCGTCACCCAGAGCATCTGCTCATGTTCAATGGCCTCTATTACTCTCTAAAGAGGCAAATTAGTGACCTGAAACTTGGTCTGTGCTCCTCTCTCGTTTGAGGGCTGAACTGCGCTGGTAATAGCAGCGGCTCGGCTTGCGCTGGCTTGTAATTAACCCCTGCTAATCCAGCCTCCTCTCATCTCCGCGGCTTTCATTGCATCTCGCTGAAGCTGGTGGGCAGGTCGTCTGCCTGCAGGGGTGGCGAAAACAGCCGTCCAACAAGGTCAAAGAGAAACCAGATGTTTTCTGTCAAGCTGCATCTAAACCGTGATCTACTGAAGAAGACTTCACGCAGAGCAGGAACACGGCCATAAAAGGCCAGAATATCCTGAAATGCATTAGTTTATGGAAGGGAAGTGATTCACAAATTGTTTATGTTGATTGGTACAGTTTGGCGTAAACCAAACCTTCATAGGACTGCTTGATGACTGCAAAACCAGTCACAGTTATTTTGAGCAATATTGAAATGATGATTGTTTATTATTTAACACGATTAATCTATGACTTTGAAACAAAATGCTTTTACTGATCTTTTAAAAAATTGAAAAGCAAATAAAAAATCTTAAATGTATAATACATCAATATATACTTTTAAATTATATAAATTAAATCTTTATTACATAATAGCTAGATGCCAAAAAAACATTATCCTTTTGTAATCTTATCTAACATATTTCAGAAGTTTCAACGAGAATTATTTTAATTATTATTCAACATTTATTATAATTATGAAGACGTTTTTTTTTAATATATTTTATTCCAGTGAGGAAATCTTGTCACTGTATGTTTAATAAAAAATAAAATATTTTTGCATCATTGAGACTATTATAGTTTAATATTTTCAAATGGTTAGTATTTTTCCATTTTAATGTAAAGATTGTAATAAAAATTTAGCTTTTTATTTAATTGATTTAATTGTCTACATAGTTTAAAATATATATATATTACTATTAATTTTAAATGAAAACAACAAATGTTGCTTTTTTGTAACTAGCTAAAATAAAATAAATAAAATAACTTTAAATTATTTCAAGTAACAAGTGTTTAACCATAACTTTTTTGACAACAGAAAATGTTACATTCAGGAATGTTCAATATCTGTATGAATTACATTTGAATGTTTTGGGAATAATGTAATAGTTCCAGACAATAAAACGAGCCACTGATATGAATATGGATCAAAAAGGTATGGCATCCAGTTGATAAAACTTTAAAGCATCATGTGACGTGTCACACCCTGTCTAAGCAACTCAACTACACACACATGTCCTGCGTTGTATATAAAACTACAAAAGGTTCGGTGAAGACGTCCATCACAGACCTAATCCTGCATTATTTATCAGCACAGACAATAGAGGCCTCTGGCTCTGGAGATGAGAGGCTGGACTGAATGCCGTGGCTCATTAGTAAGAAAAAACACATGACAATAAAACTCAACAGACACACACACTCTTATCAACACAAAGGCAGAGCTAGCATACATATCTCCTCCCATAGAGAGCTCTTGAGTGCCATTATATAGTTGCTGTATGAAGGGTGGGGTGATGGACTGACATACGGGTTACAAGGAGCTCCTCAAAACATAACAGACCCCCTAAACCCTCTCCAAATGATGTGGCGGCCACTTAACTGACCCTATTGTCATTCAAAGGTGACAAAAGTGAGTCGGTGGATTGCCGGAGACATTCATGGACTTGTCAAGCGATCACTGTTTACGCCGGGTATTGACACCCGTCTCAGCTGATCCGATCACAATTGCTCAGCGATGAATACAGGTGTAAATGAGGTCTGGAACGTTCTGCCATCCAATCACTCAGAGCAGAGTTAGTTTGGTTGAAATTGAAAATAAAAATCAAGCCCCAGATCATGGGATCCTTCAGTAATCTCATCTAACATAGAAGTTTCAGTGAGAAAAAATATTGGATAATGAAAAGTGTGTAACTTTATGAAGACAAAAATTAACATTTACTTTCCTTATTTTATTACTTCACTGTTTGATTAATATAAATATAATATTTTAGTATATTTGAAATACTCTTATAGATATATAAATGTTTTTTTTTCCATTTAATGTTAAAATTGTGTGTTTTTGATTAAAATTTGGTTGTATAATAATAAAAAGTGTGTAACTTTATGAAGACGCATCATTTTCTTTCAAAAGTTAGCATTTTATTTTCTTTATTTTATTACTTCACTGTTTGATTAATATAAATACAATATTTTAGTATAATTGAGATACTCTTATTTAATTATTATTATACTCCATTTAATGTTAAGATCGTTGTACATTTTAATTTAAAATGGTGTGTTTTGTCTTATTTTTAAATTAGTTTAGTATAAAGTCTATATAGATTTGACTAATATTTAGTTCAGTTTTATAACTACAAAACAAGAAATGTAGCTTTTGGTAACAAGCTCTCTTAACTAAAATAAGAAATAAAAGGTTTACGTTTTTATATTAGATTTAATTTTATGGTTTGTTTTGTTAACTACAGTAAACGAGTTTGAAAGAAACATTTGCCAAGTGAACCTCATAAAGCGATCATGAATATATTTAATCTCAAAAGCCATAAAAACGTAAAATAACAATATTATTTTGTCTTTGTACAATATAATTTCATGTCAATTAATAAAATCATTATAAATTAAATTTGAGCACCTACTTTTTAACTTTTCATAAAAAATAAACAGTTCTCCTCTCCAAAGTTTTCATTACCGTAAAAAAACAAAACAAAAACAAAATTTCCATTCAATGTAATTCCGCAGATAAAATGCAAATGTCTTCTAAACAACAATAACAAAAGGTGCTTTATTGACCTTAATCATGGAGATAAAACTGTTTTAAAAGAACAGGTTGACGCTTTTGGAGAAGTTTATACATATTCATTCTCCTCGATGAACTGTTACTCATCTATAACTCAATGTCTACCTGCGAATCACCAAATCATTAACGCTGAGCCGAGTAATGATTCAAAGCTGAAGCTGTGAATGAATTAAAGCCTGTAGTTCTCAGGCTTATCGTCTATTTAGACGCTCACACCTGGGGAAAATCAATTTAAGATAAACGTTACTGTAAAAATGCATGCTCCTGTTATCTGAACCGCATTTGTTCAGCAAGCTCACCTTCACGTTCCTTATCACATTAACTGCCTTTAATTAGTCGTCTGTTTATGCAGCACTTTTTAAAAGTCTTTCCTCATACTTCTGAGACTCTTAACATGCCAAATTTAGGTCCTCGTGATCATTTACCACTCTCACTTTGACCCTTAGATTTAAACAATGTTTTGCTACTGTAAATTTAAGAATGCTTTATGTGAAATATCTGGTCAGCATGTCCAATAGAATGGGCTTTAAGATATATATATATATATATATATATATATATATATATATATATATATATATATATATATATATATATATGTGTGTGTGTATGTGTATGTATATGTATGTGTATGTGTGTGTGTGTAATTTAAGCCACTTGTTCACTTTTAATATTGCAAAAAGTGAACACTTATTTGACTAAAGCTTCAGGTTTACTTGATTTCCCATGCATTATTTATCTATTAGAAAAATCTGTGAGTATCAAATATGATCATCAGGTGTTTAAGGTTTATTTGTTCATCTCTCAATCATCATGGTATTGCAAGTGCATAATATGATTTAACGCTACAGAGCTTTGATCATACAACTAAGCGTTTAAATATCATCTTACTAAGATATATTATTGGCAGACATATTGACAACTGATATTTATATTTCATCTTATATAAGTAGACTGTTATAATGTTTACAATTTCATTGATTTACATTTTACAATTCAAGCAATACAAATTTTTCCATCACTGCATCAAATCGCATATTTTTATTCAATTTGGGCCTCTAAATAAAAGCTGTTTTCCCCTCCATATTCTCACTATTTCATACTCTCAATATCAATATCAAATTAGTGTGAATTAACATATCGTTAGCAAGATTTAGTGTGAATTAGCTTGTCATTAGCTAGATTTAACATGAATTAGCATGTACCTAACAAGATTTAGTGTGAATTAGCATGTCGCTAACAAGATTTAACATGAATTAGCATGTCAATAGCAATATTTAGTATGAATTAGATTGTCACTAGCAAGATTTAGCTTGAATTAACAAGTTTGCTAAAATAGTTTAGCATTAACTAACATGTCGCTAGCATGACTTAGCTTGAATTAGCAAGTTTGCTAGCATGTCCTAGGTTAGTTGCTAGACTTTGTCAGTAATAGATAAATAGTGTGATGAAGTTTAAATACTCCATTAGAGTCAATGTGACAAAAGTGTTCACCCCTTGAATGGAAGTCTATGGAAATTTCATGATTTTAATATTCAGTTTTTTGGAAAACCATAAGTCGGATCAGTCTGAAAAGATATAGCAACTCTATTCAGAACAGCTCTGAAGTCTGAGCCGAGTTTAATGGTTGTAGCTTTAAAGCTCTAGGAGGAGATACAGTCTAAAATCTGGAACGGAGGAATAATAATACGTTTAAACCGTAGATCAGTAAGTTGGCTTTCTCAAGCCAACTATTGAAACCTAAAACCTATGCAAACTTTTTTGTTGAAATATTTTGTTCCAATCCGTTATATCCCATATATCAGGCATTACAGGGTTAAGATGCAGTGTAAACACATCACATCAGTGGACTTTACCCTACTTTTCCATTAGCTACGTCATAAGCAGCTTTGGTTCTGATAAAGGAGCTATAACTTTCCCCAGTGTAAAACAAAGAGCTCAACAGCACAAAGTGCAATCCTCCTCTGAATCTTCAATAGATGCATGAGACCTGGACTCCATCCATGGCTTTGTGCCGGAAAGTTGAGGCAGGAAGTGAAGGAGTTGCCTTGAGCCATGAGTGAGGTGCTAAAGGTTGTGCATGTCTGTTACAGACGAGGGAAAACAAAGAGGCATGGAAACGTCTTGCTTTTCCTGAGAGAAAATATTTGTGTGCGCAATGAAAGGAAAGGCGAGGTGCCCGGAATCAGGATCTAAATAGGGCTGCGTGATATTGGCATTAAATGGATTGCAATATTTTGCTCTTGTATGCATGTGTGTAGCTTAAGCAGATGACTTGAATGGCTCTATATGGAAATAATTGAACGATCTAGAATGATTTTGTGTCTGCATAGAGCATAAAAATTATTTAATAAAACACTTTTTTATGTTACTTGAAAAATTGTTAATTGAGTTTACTAAAAAAGATAAGAGACTTTCTTTATTTACATTCATCAGACACTTTTTTCCAAAGCGACTTGCATTGCATTCAAGAACCATATTGACATTCTAATCAGTTCTTGCTTTCCCTGGGAATCGAACCCATGACCTTGATGTTGCAAACGTAAATTTTCTACTGGTTGAGCAACAGGAAAGCTGTATTTTCATCTGTAAGTCACATTCACTGTTTTTGACTCATTCAATATAACTTAACTAATTATTATTATTATGATTTTGTGAAGTTAAATATTTAAAATAAGAAAATATATCGTCCAGCGCTAGTTCAAAACCTCTGATTCTGAGGACTAATGCATATGTATATATATTTGATGCGTAATCTTTCATGTCTAAGTGAGCAGTATGTGCTTGTAGAATAAGATAGACATTATGCTGCGAGAGACTTTAACTAGAGAGTTTCTTCGCAGGACTGCTGCTGGAGATTGTCTAAATTATTCATTTCTGCATCCAAATGCTCACATCACAGAACTGTAAATCTGCCTAATTTTACTATGCATATAAAGTTTATGCAGGGGTTTGGTCTACTTACTGTGCCCATAACAAAGCTTTGCCATATGGAAAAGTTCTCTAATAAAAGGCATCTGACGTGAAATACTAATTTAATATATTCTGGGCATGTAAAAGAGAAGCAATTTGATCTACATGCAGCCTTTTAAGAATCAACGCAGCTCAATTTTACAAACTGTCAGAGAAGCAAAGGGCAAAAAGAGCCATTTAAATGCAGTATTTCAGATGATCAGATTACAGTACAAATAACTTAGAAGGTAAAGTCTTAACTTGATTGCTATGATCAGTGTTTGTCCAGGGGAACAAAATCTGCTCTCATGGGATAAAAGTGATAAAAGTTGTTCATTCATTCCTCCAGAGGCTTGTTTTCTCAGATAAAGTGGCTGTATGTTTTCACAGAGCTTGCTGACTATGCCAGACCACATGTTAAACTCACTGCAGACTCAAGTGTTAACAGCGAAGGTTCAAACAAACGAGATTTGTGATGGGGTGATGGGAGAGGGATCCAGTCCTCCTGTCTAACAATAAATGGGACACAACGATCCTGAATCCTATTATCGCTCAATGACAGCAAACACAAAACACTACTAGTGATATTGCATTGATTACCCATTGTGTTTATGAGGCTGACCTGAATCCAACAACTGCCTCGTAAAAACACTTAACAAATCAACAAAGTTGGCAGTAGAAATATGTATGGCAGAGTTCATATTCACATAAAACAATGCTGATCTATTTTTTTAGCCTTAAAGGAAGCTTACACTTCTCAGAGGTTGCTCTTTTATACCTCAGGAGACTTAAAGGGATAGTTTACCCAATAATTAAAATTCTGTCATTAATTACTCGCCCTCATGTCGTTCCAAACCGTAAGACTTTCGTTCATCTTCAGAACACAAATGAAGATCTTTTTGATGAAATCTGAGAGGTTTCTGTCCCTCCATTGACAGTTATGCAACTACCACTTTAACGCTTCCAAAAGTTCATAGAGACATGAATTTTCTGAAGAGATTAATTTATATGATAAACATATTGAACATTGATAAGCAGACAAACTGAAGCTCATCTGAACCTCCTTGACACGAGAACAAATCTCTTTCTGAAGCTCAAACGTGATGTATAACATCAGAATGAACCTCATTGGTTCTCGCTTAAGATCAAACGTGACGCGTAACGCGAAAATGAACCTCATTGGTTCTCGCTTAAGATCAAACGTGACGCGTAACGCGAAAATGAACCTCATTGGTTCTCGCTGAAGATCAAACGTGACACGTAACGCGAGAACGAACCTCATTGGTTTTCACACGTCAAGTGAACGTGCTTCTTTTTCCGTTTACCACAATGATGAAAGTTTACATGTGAATAAAACCCTAAATTAAATCTGTTCATCATATAAAGTGATCGAATCGCTTCATAAAATTTGGACTGAACTGCTCAACTCACATGAATTAGTTTTACAATATCTTTATTAACTTTTTGAACCATCAAAGTGGTTGTTGTGTATCTGTCAATGGAGAGACAGAAACCTCTCAGATTTCATAAAAAGATCTTCGTTTGTGTTCTGAAGATGAACGAAAGTCTTATGGGTTTGAAAATACATAAAGGTGAGTAAATAATGAGTTTAAGTTTGGAATAAATTTTTCTTCTACTAAAACTAAAATGAAAGCCAGGCTCTCAATCACTCTCAAAGGCCGTGTGATTCACTGCCATTTCTTCTTGCTTCATAACCTCCACCGAACCTGTCAGCTGTCCGTTCTCATTAGCCGCTAGTCTGGCTCGTTGTTCGCAAACAGGCCCAAAGTGCCACAGAAATAGCCCTTAATCTCCCCTCAAGCCCCCAACCACATCAGCAAAGCCCGCGTTGAGTTTAGGGAAAGATCGTTGGTTACCGGCCCTGTCAGAACAATGTCTTGTGAGCGTGACAAAGGATACAAGCCCCTTCATGTGCGATGAAGGATCCGGGCGGCAGAGCCGGGTCTGATTGGACCTGGCAGGACGGCAGCGCAACCTAGCCGAGCCGAGGACAATTAACAAGATGTGTGACTATGAGCGACCCGCTCCCACAGCTGTCAGTCGGACAGACGGGACGTCCCATGAGGATCAGATCATCGGGATTCGTCTATTTAATATTAATACTAAAGTAAGTAAATAAATAATGAAGGGAAAAAAAGACTAGATGACTACAGTGTATATAGAGAGTGAAATCCTCATTCAGCCCTTAAAACACACACACACACACACACACACACACACACACACACACAAATAAGGAAGCTAATTTCTGCCATGAAATTAAACATTAAAAAAGGTATTTTTGTTTTTTTTAATCTTACAATTCGCATTCTGGTAAAAAAAAAACTCAAGATATGTGAGGTATAAATGAAATAAAAAGTAGCAATAACCTTTTTTTCTTTTCTTTTTTTTTTTGTCAGTAACTAAAGGAAAAAACAGATTTCTGTGATTTAAAAAAAAAAAAAAACAGTTAAATTCCGAATTGTAAGAACGAATTTTGAGGGGGGGGAAAAAGTCTAATTTGTGAGATGTAAAATTGAGTTTATGGCCTGGTTTCACAGACAGGGCTTAGATAAAGTCAGGATTAGGCTTTAGTTTAATTAAGACAATTAAGTATCTTTTATAAACGTACCTTAGAAATAAAACATTACTGATGTGCCTCTTGAGACAAAACAATGGGACTGACATATTTAAGATATGCTTTCAGTTAAAACAGCTCAAACATGCCTTTTAGTCTGGGACTAATCTTAATCTTAAACTGTGTTTGTGAAACCAGGGATATAACTTGCAATTGCATGATAAAAGTCAGATTTGTGAGATAGTAACTTTTTTTTTTTATAATGTGGAGCAGACAAGCTTCCATATACAGATAAGGGGATGTCACTTTAAAGAATCTGCAGGACCCTTCAGCCTCTAATTAGTAACCTGAGCTTCACGCTGTTAACACACAGCCACACATTAGCACTACAAACATGAAGTTTTCTTTTGGGGAAATGACTGTTTACGCGATTGCACTCGAACGGCTGAAAGAAGAGGAGCAACATTTGGCTTTATGGAGTTTGTGCGATAAAACATAACAGCTGCTGCCTTTCCGTCCTGGACCCATAAAAAACATTTGCGGGATACAGTATCACAGCATTTGAGACTGATGTGGTCACACCGGGATGACTATGTGTTTGTGGAATCTCTGAGGAGAAGGAAAAGGCCCGGAAAACGACTGGTCAGATGCGTGTTCCCTACATAGGGCTCACTTCCAGTCAGTAGGGGTTACCACAGCAGAGCAGTGTGTGCATCCCGTCAGCACTCGCATACAATCTGACAAAGGTCATTCCACGTGGCCCGTGGGCTTCTCTTTTGTGTTTTGAGAGTCCGCCCCAGTGGTGGTCTAAGTCCTTTCGCATTTATTCATCTCAAAGTGGTTGTCAGCCCCTCGGATCTGCTACTATATATATATATATATATATATATAATATAAATATAAATTAAAAAATAATATACATATATATATATATATACACACATACACATATATATATGTGTGTGTATGTAGTAAAAAAAAAAAAATATATATATATATATATATAGTAAAAATATATAAATAATATACATATGTAAAAATAAAAAGTACAAAATATACAAAACTTTTTTTTTTCTCATTTAGTTTTTATAAATGACAAATAAAATACACCTTAGAGGAGATACTATGTATATTAGAGCATGATTAATTGTTGAAAGATCGAGATCTCCATTAAAACACCCACTTGATCTTATTCCTAAATTACAACATCTATTAAAGCTTTGACGAGTTCAACCACCGCAAACATTGAGATCTGTGCTTCACAAACAGTCTTTTCAACCACAAAGGATCATTATTTCTGTTACAGTAATTCAAATGAATCAGAGAAGTACTGAGATAAACGTTTATAGTTCGGCTATAAACGCTGATGTCTACGGTGATGCCCGAGGCTATTCACTGATGATAAAAGCACGCATTAAAGCAGGGTTGTAACCTTTGCCATGAACTTCTGGGCATAGTTCAGATCTAATGCGTTCAGCAACACTGCAAAGAGTTTATCCAGTAGATACTTGACCTTAATGCACACTACAACATCTTAAAACATCTGCACAATGACAGGAAAGGTTGCAGAGGAGCATCGTAGCCCTCAGCATCATGCTGATATTTACATTTTACATGCATCTGCACATCAGAGGGATGCCACGGCCATAGACGCGTGTTTATCCTATTCCGGGGCTTGGAAGACAACACACCAGTATGAAAAGACCTCATTTATGGTTCAAGGACAGGTGAAATCCCTGCGTTTGGTCTACTTTTTTCGAGTGTTTAGACTGGTTCTGAATTGTTAATACTGCTGACCTTGCGGAAAGTTAGAGCATGGTCTGCGCACCTAACCCAAGTAAACCCAGCCTTTGGTGGGGGAGGGATACGATCATTACCCATCCATTTACACACAACATAAAGAAGTAAAGACATGCAAATTGAGAAAAAGACTGTTAATTAGTTGGAAATCTGTCCGTTTGGATTTGTGGACATTTTATTAGGTTACTGTGTCTGGCCACATGTGGTCACCTCACTTTCACCTACCAGGAGTCTTTACTTTTGCTTCGATCTTCTCCTACAACACCAACTCAATCTCAGAGCTCTCTCTCAACCTCATACCTCTCTTGCACTGCTTAAAGTTCAGATAATAAACTTACTTCATTTCTTAGTCAGTCTAAATGAGAGCAGAGGTCAATTCACAAACAATTCCCTCTCTAAAAATGTTGCATTTAGGTCAATATCTTGCATTTCCAAAACCTTTTGTCATAGTACTTACTCAATTAACACTTTCTTCTGTCTTTGTTTAATGTGCAGAAACAACTTTGGCTCTGTTCCAAAACCTAATGAGCAGTGTTGGGGAAATGCAATACAAGTTACTTGAGTTACGTAATCAGATTACTTTTTAAGTGACTTGTAAAGTAATGCATTACTTTATTGGCTGGTAGCGTCCATTTTGAGAGGAATCAGGAGTTGTTGTGTGTGAACATGATGATTATTGTAGTTCTAGATAAAATGTGACGATTTATTCATCTCACTTGTACAAAAACAGATTCAGTATTTGTCAAATGGAATAAAACCAGTGATATTACGCAGAACTACACACTTCCACATACAATCACAGAAAAATATGTATGCATTTAATCTCCTTTTATTGACCAATGCACTCGCTGCTGACCTTCAATGATTCAGAACCATAAGCAAACCCGACTTTAGATTTTTAGTTTTTAATGATGAAGTGTTATTAAGTGACTTATTATTCAACCCATACTTTTTAAATTTTGGTGTGAAAAATATAACTTTTTTTGTTATTAAAAACAATCAAACGAACAAGCCAGGATAAGGCCCAGATAAGAGAAAAAGTAACGTAATGCATTACTTTTCAAAGTAACTTTCCCAACACTGCTAATGAGTGGCCTTTTAAGGCAGCATCCAAACTGAGTGTGTGAGTGATTTACATCCTATGCAGAACCTGCAATCCTGAACTGCATTCAGTTTCAGACTCCATTTCAGTTCGATTCACAACAGACTTTCATCCGCTTCAAAGCAGCTTTACAGAAAATACATGTCTACAATGCAATTTAGAGTCACTTAAATCATTATTACAAGTTAAATGCATGGGAATTTAATCTCAGCCAGTCTTTATTATTGCAATTTGGTTGCTACTTTTAAGAAAAATCTTAAATAAAATGATATTGCGTAAATCATCAACCTGACTAATGAAGTTATTACATATATTAATATTCACTGATTTGCTTTGAAGTCAGTCATTATTATGTAGCCTAATATAAAATATACCATGTTCTTCTTTATGCACATGCAAATTACATTAAAGCACCAAAACATTTATTTTTCTAAACTATCAATGTTAATAGTTTCATACAGACACAAATTTGTTTCTCGTTTAGGCTATATGAAAGAAAACCCTTTCTTATTTAAACACAATAATATCCACATAAACCTAATCGAAAGCTGCAATGACATCAATTACTTATTGACAACAAAATTAATAAGTATCAGAATGAAGCCGATCTTAAAATATTTTAAGATCAATGACCATTTATATTGAATGAACATTTCATTATACCAAAAGACGCGCCTCTGTGAATTCGCTATAAAGTCGCTATAACTGCTGAATGAACTTGATCTGATCGGATGTTTTACTTGTCTCTAATCGTGCACTGAGAGCTAGTTTGCGCTTACCGTGAGTCGGGATCCGTATCCACACGTGAAAGCTCTGGTAATCTCCGTTTACTGCGTCGATGCGGCGCACTGGTGAACTGAATGCTGGAGGAGCGTCTGCGGCTCGTGGATGTACTGGGATCATCCCACTGCTGTGGGCGGGCAGGTACGAGTGTAAACTGACTCCACCACAAACACGACAGCAGAGGGAGATTGTTGGGGGATTGACGTGCACTTCAACACCGACATGCTTGAGACAGACAAGCATTGCCATTGAATTAAATGGAAAATCGATATCAAGAGACTATCATGTTGTCATACTTTAACTCTTGGGAATAATTTTCAGGATGTGTTTCACAAACCTTGTTTTCGACATGTTCAGAAACACATTTGGAGTTGATGCTGAGCAGGCTGGTCTGACCAGATCAAGACCAGATAAAACCATGCCTGGGAGACCATCATAAATCAGATACTTCCATCTTAAATCAACTAAATCCATGGCTAGATTAGCAGATTGTTTTCAGCATAATTGTTCTGAAAATGCGCTATAAATGCCCAAATTCTAGCTAGTGTCACACTATCTATGGTTTTCCTGGCATTAAATAACCTAGGATTGGCTTTTTAGCTAAATGTAAATTTCTAGGTTTGTGTTTATGGTCTTTTAGTGATTTTTGTAGGTTTATGCAGGTTTCCTCCTAGCAGACTTCATATATCCTCTAAAAATCAACAAAACACTGATTAACCGATTAATCACTAACTAAAAATTATGAGAAAAAGACAATGCAGGTCTGAGGAAAACCTTGTTCGTTCAGACATTTGAAGCACCCAAGGTGTCAATATGTGCAAAGTGTGTATTAAAGCATTTTAACATATTAATTATTTCTTTATTAATAAATATTTAATTATTACACATTTCAAAACATATTAAAGGGGTCCTATTATGCTTTTTCACTTCTTCAACTTTAGTTAGTATGTAATGTTGCTGTTTGAGCATAAAACAGATCTGCAAGGTTACAAAGCTCAAAGTTCACTCCAAAGAGACATATTGTATTTAACAGAATCCACTTTCCAAGAACTACAACGAACGGCTCGCTTGCATTACAACACGTTTTCTGGGCTTTGTGAAGTCACAATGTTACTTATTTAAATAATCCCCGCCCACAGAATACGCTTGAATAAAGGGGGCGTGGCCTAGTTGAGCTCAAGTGTTGTCGCTATATCAAAGAGATGCTGTTTTGTCCACCCCGTTTCCAAAACTCAATTGTTTGACCTTCTTAAGGCTGACGAGAGTGGTTAAAATTGATTTTAAACACTGTTCCTTACTATTATAATCCCAATGTTTATCCGTGTGCTGCACGTTTTACGGAGAACAGCTACCAAAACCTAAGATAAGTACAATGTCGGCTATGCGCAAAAGCTTCTCCTGAAATTGAGCAGTTCCTACTTTGTCGGTGTAATCTGTTGTTTTTGGATTACAGTTTGTAAATGTTTAATTATTTGTAGTTGCGTTTTATATTAACAGTTCCAATTGCATGTTTTATTATGCTGCTATGATGCAAACAAAGGGCAAATCTCGCCTGCTAGCAACTCAGAGTTAGTGTTGATATAGTGTTTACTGTAGCATTTGTAAGCTCTTGCTTCTTGCTTGGGAAAACTAACCATGGTTTTGTAATCAGTTAAGCTTCTTTTTCTATTCCCATGGTTTTCCAGCAAATATCATGATTAAATTGTGTATGACATCTATCTAAATTTTATAAGAAAACATTACATTTGACTAAAAAAAAAAACCATATCACTCTGAAACATCCTGTGAAATCGTACTTGCAAAATCCATTCTGGACGATCCTCTTTTTTAACATTCTTAAATCTAAATCAGGCTTGAATTGGTTTGAAATTGGTGCCATCCTTAATATTTACACCTGAGCAGATGAAACTCGCTGTTATGATGAGGGGCGTAACAACGCATTCAATCCAGATAGGGAAGAGAGGTGCTGTAATAATTAAAATATGTGAAAAATAATGTGTGTTTTGAACAATCAAGCATATTCTAGTACATCCCAAAAACAAAAGCAAGACTTTGTAAAACAGTTTGGTGAACAGGGTTGCATCTGGCTTTTTGTCACGCATTCTTGGGACAGTTTACTTTACGAGGACAATAAATTACATGCAATAAATAGACCACTATTTTTTGTTTTGCACAAAGTCTGAATGGGGAATGGATAACTTCAGATAAATGGATAACCATGATAAGCTATCAGCAACAGCTCCTCCAGAAAACATTACTCTGAAGAAACCCTCTCGAGCTCAGCACTGAGTGAGCGTCTGCGTCTGAGCATGTTGTTCATGCAGTAATGAAGAGAATGCTAAGAGTAGATTAGAGTTCAGTCTTTGATGAACCTTGACTCCATAATGCTGTTGGGATTGCATAAAGGTACCCTGCTGGTAATCATCAGGGGTGGGAGACACGTCACAGTGGGAGAGGACAGCGACTCCTAAAATAATGCATGAGATGCATTTACTAATTTATAATTCCATCATTTATTCCTAATGGAGGATACATACTAAATCCTAAAAACATTTTCATTACTTGAAATATAATAACGTTAAATTAAGTAACATAAAATACAGAAAAAAAGGAAAATATAAAAATAAAAACTACTTTAAAACATTTTAAAAGAACAAAACCTCAATAATACTAAGGCTATGTCTACTTTAATGTGGATTTAACACTAAACTGTGCTTTTGTTTCAAAACGCTCTCTGTCCACTAGTGTTTTTAAGCATTTTTTATGATGTAAACAAAGGGCAAAGCTCGTCTGCTAGCTACTCAACGTTAGTGTTGATATAGTGTTTACTGTAGCATTTGTAAGCTCTTGCTTTTGTAAGGCTGTTCACTGCCCCTTTGGGGTAATTGACCATGGTTTTGTGATCAGTTAAGCTTCTTTTTCTATTCCCATGGTTTTCCAGCAAATATCATAATTAAATTGTGTATGACATGTATCTAAATTTTATAAGAAAACAGTACATTTGACCAAAAAAATAACATACCTCTCTGAAACATCCTGTGAAATCCGTACTTGCAAAGTCTATTCTGGACAATCCTCTTGTTTAACATTCTAACAACAATAGAATGTTAAGAGTCGATTAGAGTTCAGTGTTTGGTGAACCTTGACTCCATAATGCTGTTGGGATTGCATAAAGGTACCCTGCTGGGTAGCATTTCTGGGTAATAATAATTTATTACATTTATATAGCGCTTTATCATAGACACTCAAAGCGCTTTACATGGAAGGGGGAATCTCCTCAACCGCCACTAGAGTGCAGCATCCATCTGGATGATGCGACGGCAGCCATATTGCGCCAGAACGCTCACCTCACACCAGCTTATTGGTGGAGAGGAGACAGAGTGATGAAGCCAATCAGAGAAAGGGGATGGTTAGGAAGCCATGGTGGACAAATTTGGCCAGGATGCCGGGGTTACACCCCTACTCTTTACGAACGACATCCTGGGATTTTTAATGACCACAGAGAGTCAGGACCTCGGTTTAACGTCTCATCTGAAGGACGGGTATATATCACAGTATGTACATACCCTGCTGAAACAAAAACACTAAACATTGTTTGTTTCAACATGCTCTCTGTCCACTAGCGTTTTTAAGATTTTTTTTTTTAAGTTACTTGTCCACACTGAAACTCTTAAATCATCTTGTTCACACAGAATGTTTTTCTATTCCACAGCGCTACTTTTCCATTGTTTTTCAATTTAAACACTTGGCAGACGGACATCTTTAACCACGGCGCTCATGTCTTTTGCAGGTTCCCACAAGTGCATTTCAATAAAACATTGCTCAAGTTAAAAATAGTTCTGCCATGACAACTCTCTGAGTGTTTGGCAGGGAAATAGTTATGAAAATGGTGATATGTTTGCTCCTGCATGGCAGAATAGATCTGCTACAGTACAGGACTTACACGACATGCTGTTGTGAGCAAGTAAGACATGCTTCTGCTGTAAATGGCATGCATGAATTACCTGTTGAAGTTCTATTCAGGTAGAGCTGGGGAAGTGGAGCCGCTTCTACAGAAAATACTTTAAGGCTCATTGGTTACTGATACAGCAGGAACCAATCAGCTGTGCCCTAAAAAGAATGATGTGATTGCAAGCCAGCTGTGCCATCTAGGGTTTCATGATATAACTTTTTTATTATATTATTATAATTTTAAATGTGTCTCAACATTCTCTGTCACACTGACCTGCTTCTTGTGTTATTAACAGCAACAATCTGTTCTGTGTGAACCGAATGCATGCAATATATAAAAAAGTCAATTGCGACGATACGGAGAGACCAGATATAATGAAGTGTAATACTATTGTTCTGACATAGTCATTTTATTTGCAAAGTATATCTTACTGGTTTCTTACTGGTTTCACCGTATGTTTCACTCAAAATCGCTGTTCTATTTATGGTCTAAAACGCAATTGCCTTCATGTTTTGCTGCAGCAGGACAGCAATTCCCTGTCATCTTTAGAGGATTGTAATGTGAAAATGAACAACACAACACAACAAGCACAACAATCCCAGTATAAACATAGATATCTATACAATATGCATTTACACAGTGTTTTCAAATTTCTCAACTTGAGAGAGCATCTTCAAATACTCCAAAATGTAGTGAAAAATATGCATTTTTAAATGTATCTGTTGACTAAAATAACACTGATAACTGTACAGTAGACCTTGATGATGGTCAAAACTATGCCATTTTCAACACCTTTTGTTTTTTAGAGGTCCAGTTTTCCTGCAGCATCTCAGTGCATCTAAAGGAGAAACCCAACACCATTTAACCCCGGTCCTGATACCGCTGACCCTTGTCATACAGCCAGGGGACCCTGGACAGCAGACTTCCTGTAGGCCACCGTGTGTGGGGTGCCGAGGGTCCTGACCCGTTTGACGCCATCACTGGCGTCGCCTCCCCAAGGTACTGAATAATCTTTTTAACGTCAGTCGTACACAGCAGGTGACGAAATCCTCACGTGTCAGACAGCTGTTTGGTCTTTTATTATCGAACAGAGTTAATCTCTTAGACTCAGTCGTGGTCACATAGGGACGACGGGCCGGTCCCAGATTCTCAGTAAGAGTTGGCCAATGGCCTGAGGAGCCACTATCAGCTGATAAAGGTGTAACTGCACTCTGTTTTCTTATCCTAATAGGCAGTTCATAATAAGATTAGTAGTCAAGCAATATGAGATTTTCAATTGCTGATAGTGATACTGATATCTAGGGCCCTGTTTACACTTTGGAGTTAAGATGTGATTTGGTCAATTGGATTACAAGTAGACGAGGGAGACACATTCCCGTTTACACCTGAGGTTTTGATCCGTCTCTTTTATCCACTTTCAAAGGGAGGGTTTATGGGTGTGTGAATGTGTGTTTTTTCAGATCTTTCAATCTAATGTACTAAATAAGATTGCACAATTTACGTATGGATGCACTTGGAGACGACGCAAAGCTTTCATTTCTGCTCTGACAGCCGCAAGACCAGCCGAACGCTGTGTTAGAAATCAGGAATGGAGAGAACATTGAGCTCGGTGTGTTTTTCATCTTCAAATTACTTGGGCCGACAAAGTTTAAATCTCACACTTCCCATAATGTTGTCAGTTTTGTGGCTGTTCGAACTCATTTGACCACATGAGTGTTTACACCTCTGGATGTGATCGAAACACCTGCTTATTACACCTGTATTTAACATTGCACATAATTTAATACCAGGGGTCTCATTTATAAAGCGTGCTTACACACAAAACGGGACTGGAAACGTACGTACGGCAGTTTCCACGCAAAGGTTGTGATCTATAAAAAACAAACTTGAGGGGAGAATGTACGCACATTTAAGCAAACTTTGAGCCGCGCGTATGCACATTGTGGAGACAAAGGGAATTGGCGACACAGATGGTGAGGTTTTATAAATCTGAATATTTTTTGGTATTTTGGCTTTGGGGTGCACGTAAACGTTTAGTAGGGATCCTACGCACAGTTTTATAAATGAGACCCCTGGTGTTGTTTAGGACTAGAGAGAAAGGTGTCTTGATAATGCCGTACATACAGTGAAATGCTTCTATTGCACTTTATTGTGGCACATTATCCCTTTTCTTTTTTAATGCAAGGCATTTGTAACCTGAATGTTTGAGGCTTCTAGTGTTTTTCTTCCATTTATTTTAGTACAAAACATTCTGATAGAAAGCCGTATTAAATTATCATAATAGCTTGATCCATTATCATAATCATAAATTAGTTTGTGGGGCATTAGTTGTACTTCATTATTCTAGTTCTTTCAAAGAAAATAGCTTCCTCTTTGCACAAAAAGGTTGGCTAGTATCAGCATAATAATTTGAGAGACAGTGACTTGAAGATGAATTTATGAGTGTCTTTGTATTTGGTTTGTGTTGGTTTTGCTTGAATGGCAGCAGCGATGAACAAAACCTGATGATCATGTTCTTCATCTTGATTTGAGATGATTGAAAGAGCTTCAGTGGAGCCTACTGTCCATAATGCAAGTTAATGATGAGAAATGTCCTGAGAAAATTGACTAGGTTGGTGGTAGATTTTCTTCGCTAGATCTAATTGGTCATTTGAACATGGTTATCATGATCACAAAATGACCAAACATTTGTCTGATTAATTTACCTGAGTAATATATCAGTCTGTCTCGCGATAAGACAAGAAAATTAATATTAATAATTTGCACTTTTGTGTATTACTGCTGTGAACACACACACACAGTCGTTCAGGCCAAGATTAATGACACACCTTCAGGGTAGGAAGTCACAGTAAACCCAGCTTCCTGTCTGAATGCTGGGACCATTTGCATCTTTGCATTTGAGGCCCCGTACGTTTGAAGCATACGCTGGCTATTAGAGGTTCAAACGTGTAATCACATAGACCGATTGATGATGTCCGGATGGGGTTCATTTACTTTAGCTAAACAGCCTTTTAATCAGGGAAACAGACTTACCTGAGCATGTTCCTGCTGCTCCGGATCTGTGCTCACGCCATCTGTGGCTTTAGAGAAAAATAGCTAGCTTGGAAAAATGAATGACTTTTGCTTTCTAACAGCAAAGTTCTCAGACAGAAAGTGGGAAAACGCATCAGATTCAGGATGTTTTAGATAAGGGAATCTTGTGAAAATCAGGTCACATTTCACTCCAAAAATTGAAGAAATTATGTTGCATAAAAAAATTTGCATTTTCATGTCCATTCAACATGTTTTCTCCACTTATTCTCATTTGTTTGTTTTTTATTTTTTTTTTTATGGCAAGTTTTGACAGGTTTCGGGAGATTTACCCAGACACCACTATACAATTTGTAGCTTTTTTACTGGTTGATTTTGATTTTGGGTATCTCTGTATATGCACACATTGTTTAAAATGAGGTTTTCCATAGATCTTGGACTCTGGACTTTTACCTTTCCTTTTGCCCTGACCTTTGACCTACCATACTCCCTACTGACCCCATCATGACTCTTTTGTTTAGAGTCTACATCTGGTCTGGAGCTGCATGCCCTCACGTTGTTTTGTTTAGCGCTTGTAATCTCTCAAATGAGACACACAACCAGAAGAAAGACAAGGAAGAAAATCCTGTCTGTCCGTCCGTCCATCCATCCATCCATCCATCCAGAGTCACATGATCCTTCTGAAATTATTGCTTTTGTGGAAACCGAGATACATTTTTTCCCCAGGAACAGAATAAAAATTTCAAAAGAAAAGCACTTACTTTTTTTTACATTACAAATGTCTTCACTGTTAATTTTGGTCAATTTAATGTGTCCTTGAATAAAAATATAAATTTTATTTTATTTTTATGTGTAGCGTAAACAAGGGTGTAGATTTTCTTTGAACTCAATTTTTCTGTAGTCACAAACCTCTTCTAGTATTGACTAGAATATTAATATATACATAGATATGTTAATATTCTCGTCAATAGAAATCTTTTGTAACATTATGCATGAGATATATATATATATATATGTGTGTGTGTGTGTTAGACTATTGTGTGTATTGATATCCATGAATGTGGTTTCACTGTGTCATGCAAAAAATTTAAAAAAATATTTTTTTCAATTTTCTGCAATTTTCTTTTTTATTCTTCTGTACAGCACTTCGGTTGTTTTAAAGTGCTTTATAAATAAAGTTTGTTGTTGTTGCATAAATTTAAGGGAACTTTAAGGCCATCTCTGTTTTCTCACAGTCCAGAGAAACAGGCGGTAACCTGTTATTTCAGATCAAAGCAAGGTCCGATTATGATTTAGTTATGTACACTGTAGTTTATTTAATTAATGCAATTGTCTTTAGTTTTCAGCATAAAATGAATTGTTTTAGAGAATTCCCCGCAGTACGTTTAGACTTTGGTGGTCTGTCTGACATCTCCCATTGTCTCGTCTTTCTCCGGTGGCCTCTCGCGGTCTTTGTGCCGTTCAGGAAACACTTCCTCGGCTTCCTTTCTTCCATTCAGCCTGTTGTTTAGATGTTGCTGTGGTCAGGTGAAACCACTCGGAGAAACTTCACCACCTGTTGCATCTCCAAAACATGTTACTAAGTGGTCTGGGCTTGTAAAGACAAGAGATCAGGAGATTGCCACTTGTTCTTCTGAATTTGTATCCAGTTTCTCCTGTTCTTTCACTAGTGCATGACAAGCTCCTGCCGTTTGGGTCTGAATGACAAGGACGTGGCAACAAAACATAGGAATGCAGAGTGTTATTTTAGGGTTGCATGTCTGTCCGTGTCTCAGATGCTCTCACACGTGGTCTTTAAGGTTTCTGATGTTTTTAACTTCGTAAATAGTTTTAAGTCAGCGTGAATGTAAACTGTGATAATCTTTTCTTTCCTATTGTGATGCACACGGATATGAGTGAAATGGTTCCTCGAAATGTTTCCTTTTAGGTGCAACAATTAAAAAAAACATAACGATGATCTTGGATAAATCAATTATAATAAACACTGCAATAATTCATTAAACATTAGAATTTAGAATCCAAATGCTTTTTTGTCTGTCAAAATGTTTCCTTTTTTCTTAGTCAGATTTGCATCAAATGAATATAAACAAGAAGAAAAAGAAGCTTGCATTAGGTTTTGTAAAGCTTTCATAGCCTTTACCATTCTTTTAATCTTTCTCTAAAAGTATATTGTTGGTCGTTTCAAGAGGAATTCCTCAGTCATTGACTTGCTTTGACCTTTTTGGGGGCTTAAAATCTGCAGAATTCTCCACAAAGGATTTCTTTATTTTTCTCTCTCAGAAATATCTATCCATCTATCTACCCCACAGTATAGCAAAGTTCGTAATTCTTTTGTTTTGCTTTTCACAGACACATTTATTCAATTCCATGACCTTTTCAAGTCTTAATGACACTCATATGAAACATCTCTTTTCTTTTCGGTCTCTGATTGAAACCACGCTGTATTATAGCCGTTATTGGGGTCAGAAAGCCGCTGCTGACTTTGAAGTGCAGTTGCTCCCATCAGAGGTTTTAATGTTCTCGGTCATGTGAGTGAGGACTGGGTTTGGTGGCACAGGCTGACCTGTGTCCGGGGGTGAAGTGGTCGTCTGAACCGAGCCGTCGCTCTGGCACCGTTCTTGCATAACCTCAGGGCTCGCTGTGACACGCTGGTTAGGCTTTGCGAGCGCTGTTACCCTGCAGGAGGGGTCAGTTTTGACATCACACTGCTGCCCTTTATGTGTTCATTACGAGGCCTGTTGGTCAGTGTCTGTATTGGACAGTTGACATAATGGAATTCTTTGATGGACCTTTAGGGCCGTAATAAGCCAACAGGTCACAGGGATTGAGCAGCCTGCAGGGGTCAGGGTGCGGGACGGCGTATCGGTCATGCTGTGGATTCACTTTACTGGCCTGCAACTCATTGAAGGGAAGAACACAGTGCCCCTGTAGTCCTGAAATGATTTGAGAGTCTGCCTGTCTGTCTGCCTGCCTTACTGTCTCTCTGTCTGCCAGTCTACCTGTCTGCCAGTCTTTTTTTCTTTCTGTCTGTCTGTCTTCCAGTCTTTCTTTCTTTCTTTCTTTCTTTCTTTCTTTCTGTCTGTCTGCCAGTCTGTCTGCCGGTCTTTCTTTCTTTCTGTCTGTCTGACTGTCCGTCTGTCTCTCTGTCTTCCAGTCTTTCTTTCTTTCTTTCTTTCTTTCTTTCTTTCTTTCTTTCTTTCTTTCTTTCTTTCTTTCTTTCTTTCTTTCTTTCTTTCTTTCTTTCTTTCTGTCTCCCTGTCCGTCTCTCTGCCAGTCTTTCTTTCTTTCTGTCTGTCTGTCTGCCAGTCTGTCTCTCTGTCTGCCAGTCTTTCTTTCTTTCTGTCTGCCTGTCCTTCTGTCTGCCGGTCTGTCTCTCTGTCTTCCAGTCTTTCTTTCTTTCTTTCTTTCTTTCTTTCTTTCTTTCTTTCTTTCTTTCTTTCTTTCTTTCTTTCTTTCTTTCTTTCTTTCTTTCTTTCTGTCTATCTGTCTGTCTGTCTGTCACTAATTCCATCCGTCTGTCCTTCATTCTATCTGTACGACCATAATTTTGTGTGTCTGTCATTCATTCTGTCTGTCTGTCTGTATGTCCATCCATCTGTCTGTCATTGATTCTGTCTGTGCCTCCGTCTGTCTGTCGTTCATTCCATCCGTCTGTCATCTAAAAGCCAAAAAAGATCTATTCTTTTGAAGATCTATTGCTTACTTTTTTGTCGTTTCGCTTGTCTATCTAAACATACTATATATAATGAATATCTAAACATATGCAATAGGTATTGATATTTTTGGGGCACAAGATGTCAATACTTATTGTGGAGACGACAAGGAAAACCGGATAATTGTCAGGAAGACAATTGTGGGAAGGAGAGCGGAATGACACAACAGAGGGTCACATCTTGATAAGCATGTGTGTGTGACCAACATACTAGTCAAAAACAGCAACACTCAAGCGTCTCATGTTTGAAACGTTCAGTCGCTGCGTGATTGGTGTAATCCTCTCGTCCAATCATCATCTGCGCTTCTGTGTTTGAATCTGACCCTGAAAGAACAGGACAGCACAGGGTTGAATAAATACATCGCATCCGGATCTGGAACCAACCCATGAGTGGAAATAACGGCACACATCCTGTCCTTTATGAGCTCACTTCCTGTTTGGCCCAAGTAAGATTAGAATTTACTGGTATCACACTTTTATTCAGTCTCTGAATCTGTCACCACACAGAACAATAACCCTGATTCATTTACTGAAAGCAGAACCGAACAAAACATCTGTGAACAACGAGTGAATTCCTTCCAAAATATTTCTCATTTACTTGTTTCTTTGGGCAAAGCTATCATATGAAGACTTGAAATCTACTCAATGGTTGACATGAACACCCGCCAACCCTCCAAATGCGTGTGTATTTCAGCAGTCACTACTAATACACATAAAGCCGCTAAATCGGGTTGTTTTTTGCCGCTTATTGCATTTAAACAGTCTAATACACACAAAATAACGACAAAATGCAGATCTTGTTGAACATTCATGTGAACACAGTCAGTTCTGTTTTAAGCGATCGTATTGAGAAAGAAAACACATGCGAAACAGATTAATGGTTCTGTGCGGCAGGTCTTAAAGTGACAGCAGCCTAATAAACCTGCAGACAAATTATTATAATAGGTATTATTAAAAATATAAAAATTGTGGCCATGGAAAATGCTGACTGGCTAGTAATCACTGACTATAGTGCTCAAGTCATTTGGACTGTTTTTATGTTACTTTTGTGGTGTTAATGTATAATTTTGAAGCTTGACATCATCCGTCTCTTCATTCTCCTTTTGGGGACCACAGATGAACGTTTGCTGGTTCATTTGATCCTGTGATGATCAGAACATAATTGCACAAAGTGTAGATTTGTGCTGAATGAGAGCGGTATGTTTGTTTGTGTTTAAAACCGATTTGCTTAGGCTGGTTTATAACAAATATTAGTTATAATGAATGCCGTTATGATTTGTTTGTTTTATACATATGTTTTTGAATAGCGTTTAATTTAAAGGATTTTTTGTTGAGTGAGGGGAACTGAAATACATGGCTTATAATATTTGTAATGTTTTATTACTGATATTTTATATTATTTTGGATTGAAGTAGTAAAATGTGACTTTATTTTACTATTTTACTGTTATTTTCTCTCAACAATGCAAGTTCGACCCGGTGTGACAGTCAAGTGTTACAGGAAGTATGGTAATTATAAATATGAATCCTAATAAATATATTTAAATGACTTTTACATTTAAAATATAATAGCTATATAGGTATTAAAAAATTGGCTGATTAATGAAAATATAAAAACTGCATAGATAACAATCATGAAAGAAATGTGAATTGCTTTTCAAAAAGCATTTAATGTCATCCATCTCTCTCTGTCCATTTAAAATATAAAAGGCCTATTGTCTCACACATTACACATGTTTTTTTAAATGATATTTTTAATGATGTGAGGGTGAGTAAATAAAGACAAAGCGATTCTTTTGAAAACAAGGACTTGAAAATCCCAGCTTTGAGTTTCTTGTAACACCCAAAATTTCCAGAATAGCTGTATGAAAAGTGCTTGGCTGAGCAGATCGAGCCTCTCGCCCTCACACATGGAGTCTGTTAGCGTCCAGACCTGCATTCACAGCTGCATCAGCACAAGCTGAATAATAGGGGAGGAACAATAAACGAAGGATGAAGGGAAGATAAGGTGGAGGGAAAAGGAAATGCATGGGTTTGTTTGTGTTGGACTGTCCCTTCCTCTCCTCTCTGTTGTCGTCCCTGAGGGCTTTGCCTCTAATGTGAGTGTGTGTACGCGCTGGCGTGAGGGTCTCCGGTGATTCGTCCTGGAGCAGGATGGAGTCCGAGCCTCAGACACGGAGCTGTGAGGAGCTTTACCTCCTATTAGCTTTTATGGGTCTGGAGCGATGACTCCCACTGAGGCACTGACTCCACTGCAGCCTCTGATCTGGTTTTTGGAGGTCCTCGCTCCAAAAAGAACCACAGTAAAAATATCTGTATACTCTGAAGGCAGATGATCCTTTTTCTCTGAAAACTGCCATAGCTTTGAAATAGAGTATGCCAGATTGGTTGTCTCATGACCATGATCATTTACTTTATTTTTATTATTTTTATTTGGAAAAACACATTATTTGTATAGAGACTATACACTTTCCATAGGACATTGAGTTTTACAGCAGACATTCTCAAGCCAGTAAATTTGAGTGAAGTACATTTTATATAGTAATGATGTAAATATACATTAAGATTGACTTCTAAACGTGCAATGGCAGAGACAGCTGATTTTCAGTGAATAATACTTGTTTTACCCAAAAGCACTTTAATATGTTCATGCATTTTCTGGGAAATAAACATTATGTTTAAAAAAGTTTTGTTGCTAGCGTCAGTCTGTGCTCAGTTTTGGTCTGTTTGTCACACAAAGCTCTTGTATGACTTCAGAAGTAGGTTTAGGAACTTAAAATAACACACACACAGGGATGAAATCATTTACAAAGAATAAAGTTTGTATATGAATTAATAGCTGAGGTTTAATAGGTGAAGAGGAGCGCTCAATGTCATTGATATGCAGTAACTGTAAAGAGTTAAATGTGTATCACAGCTCGGATCATAATGTGATGAGAAATGTTTGAGACCTCTGACCTTTGCATGCAGAATCTGGGGATTTAGACTTTTAGGCAAATCTGAGATCAGTTTGAGACAATCAAACAATCATTTAATCTAAAATTTGCTGTCTAGGAGAAACAACTGGGAAGCCAATTTTTTTTTATTGTTAACATTTTAAGAATCAAGCTAGAACTAGATATTGACCTGAAGTTTTGTCAGCCAGCATTATTAAACGGGTGAGCTGAGATAAGACACGCGTCCTCCAGCTGTTCACACGTGTCATTGTCAGCACACAGAATGAATGGCCGTTCCTCCGGCGCTGCGCTCATGATGTCTGAAGGCACTGAAACAGCCTCTGTAAATATAGTGCTGTGGCTCTCGTGGAAATCTGACCTAGAAAAGGAATCCTTGAATAAATTATTTTGGGAAGTATTTTTATCCCAGCAGTGACGACCCATGAACGTGCTTGCAATCTGCTGCCTGTTAGTCATGCAAACCCCTTTAAATGTGTGTGTGTGTAGGGGAGCGCGGGGACAAACGTAACACTTTTTGGTTTTAGCCAAATAATGAACAAAGTAATTGGTTTATACAAACTATATTTTTATACAAACAACACACAAGCCTCTCCTACAAATGAGCACTGGTTTGATGTTCGTCAGACCTACAGTTTCTGCGCAGTATCACCAAAAGCGCAAGGAGTGAAATGTGACAACTTACCCCGTGTGCAGGGCTCGTTGTAACAGACAGCGGGTTAGTTGTAACACCATGTTATCCAATGGGTGTTCATTGGCGTATTTTTATTTCTTAATAAAAGTTGAGTCTTAATGATTATAAGCATAACTTATGAATGGAATATATATTTTTCTTTTATTTATTATATTGTTATGCTTTGAACAATGTAATGACATGAAAAACGTTTTAATAGGTTAATACAATGCAAAATATATGATTATTGATGCAGCCTATTCAATGCGGCTTAGTTGTAACACCGTGTTACAACTAACCCCGCGGTGTCGTGTTCACTTCAGGACCGGCTAGCAGTCACTATGTGTTTTTCACATCTTTCAAAATGGTACCATCTTTTAGCCATGAAGATGGTAATCATAACAATATAAGATTGGACTAACATACTTTCATACATTCTTTGAAAATCGAAAAACAACTACTATAACAAAAAATATTTTCATGCTTTCAAAAGAGTTTTTCCTGTGGTTCTCATCCAAATTTCACTGAAATTTCTCGAAAGATGGTCAGAAGACGTGTGCAAACAGTGTGGTGAAAAGCCCGTTAGCACGTCACATTTAAGACCGTGCAACTATCTAAAAAGTCTGTGTTACTATTTACCCCGCGTTACTTTGTGCCCCGCGCTCCCCTATGTATGTATGTATGTATGTATGTGTATGTATGTATGTGTAACACTGTTCCTGTCTGTCTGGGTCTTCTTTGTCACTTCCTGTCAGTCTTGTCTTTGTTCCACTTCCTGTCTCTCGGGTTATTGTTTCACTCCCTACACCTGTCTTGTAATCACTTCCTCGTTAGTCTCCCAGGTGTTGCTGTTTCCCCTTGTGTATATATCACTTGTGCATTTCCCTGGTGTTTGTCAGTTGTTAACTAAGTAATGGTGGTCGTGTATGGGTGTTTCTTGTTCTCCAGCCGTGGTTCTTGTTTTGAGTTATATTCTAGTGTTTGGTTTACGTTTAGTTTATTGCACAAGTGTGCTTATTTGTTTTGTTATTTAAAGTGTTTTGTTTTGTTTACTATTAAACGAGTTTTCATTCTGATCCTGTTCTCGTCCTCGTGGTTCTCCTGCTTCGCACACCCCGATCGTTACAGTATGTATGTATGTATGTATGTGTATATATATATATATATATATATATATATATATATATATACACACACACACACACATACGTGTCTCTTTTTTTCTCCTTCACGTCTCTCTTGTCATTGTATCTTAAATGTGCGAGAAATGTGCTAATACATACACTCACCTAAAGGATTATTAGGAACACACACTAATACTATGTTTGACGCCCTTTCGCCTTCAGAATTGCCTTAATTGATTCAACACGGTGCTGAAAGCATTCTTTAGAAATGTTGGCCATATTGATAAGAGCATCTTGCAGTTGATGGAGATTTGTGGGATGCACATCCAGGGCACGAAGCTCCCGTTCCACCACATCCCAAAGATGCTCTATTGGGTTGAGATCTGGGGACTGTGGGGCATTTTAGTGCCGTGAACTCATTGTCATGTTCAAGAAACCAATTTGAAATGATTCGAGCTTTGTGACATGGTGCATTATCCTGCTGGAAGTAGCAGCAGAGGATCATAAAGGGATGGACATGGTCAGAAACAATGCTCAGGTTGGCCGTGGCATGTAAACGATGGCCAATTGACACTAAAGGCCTAAAGTATGCCAAAAAACATCCCCCACACCATTACACCACCACCACCAGCCTGCACATAATTGCATTAATGAGAAATTGAACAGGTGTTCCTAATAATCCTTTAGGTGAGTGTATATTAGTATACATATACATTGGTACTGAGATATATATATATATATCAGTACCTATGTATGTATGTATATATATACATACATAATTTAAATTTAAATGTGTGTGTGTGTGTGTGTGTGTATATGTGTACCATCATGCTCTTTGACTTCATTGCTCACAGGAAGGATAAGCGTCCACACCAAATGCTCGTCTTTGCACTTAATTTTGTTGAAGACTACTGAAAAAAAAAAATTTGTTTAAATGTAAAAAAAGAAAGAAAGGATCATGTCCAACATGCAACTTTTCTTTCAAGAATAATTCAAACTCTCATCACAACTCAAGGGGGCGATAGAGTTTCTTCTAATGTCAAAGTCATTAAATCAGATTTTATGCAGGTAAATAAATATGTTTAACTAAAACATGTTTGCTGGACACTGATTTCTTTAAATGCTGTCAAACTGTGACTGCATAAGTACTTGTTTGTCTTTGTCTTCTAGCACACAAAAACCTAGGCACAAACAAACACGATGACTAAAGGCTCTGTCTCCCACTCTTCGGGAGTTGACGTCACCGCACAATACTTCACATTTTCCTCCTGAACAATACAGATCTGTTCACTTTTTTCCTGCTGTTAGTTTTATAACCACACAAAAGCATGATGGTGGTCAGTTGTACTTGTCGTTGCTGTGCTCTCAGCCACATATAAATCATTTTGCCGGGTTTTGTTTCTCACATCATTTAGAGTACTGGCAGTCAGCTAGAGACGTTCCTTTAATCTTCTTTTGAGGCTGTGCAATTTGGCGCGGTGGAGCACGTCTAGGAGAAGCGGCTGTGACAATGTGTGCATTGTGAGCGGTTGAAGTGGACATGAGAATATGATGTTTTGGGCTGGAATCTAAATGCGAGGGGGAGATTTGAGGTTGATGCGCTCCTCCTTTATGATGACAGACAGACGGAGGAATGCGTCTCGCTCTCAGACGCACAGCTGTTCTCTCTGTAACACTGGTTCTTACTCATATGTGTTCGGTCTGACCGCGGTGCTAAAAGCAAAACTGCTTGACTCAAATCTGAAACGTCCTCTGAAACGATGCGTCTCATTTCTGCCAAGTATGCCCTCGTTTTATCCCTCATTATGCCATCATTGGTCATCACTGGATCTACCAAGGATTTCCCTTGATAGAAATGACATGCAGGCTTTAACCCATTAGTGCCATCTCTACTTATCAGAGTAAATGATTACATCTTTTCCAAGGGTTTTAATGTAGTTATTAATGCTGCTATCATAGTTGGCTAGAGAAGATAATCAAAATAAGTTCCAAAGATAAAGGATAAAAGATAAAAGACTTTGTTTTTATTTAAACCAAGTGATTTGTTACTTTTAATGTTAATTTTTTATTAGAATAACTAAAGATATTTGTGATGTTACACAGCTCAGATCTTAAAGAAATTGAGAATCATACCAAAAAGTTACAGCAAAGCACTTCATAATGCAAATCAGTTATAACTGCTTATGAAAATCATATAACTCCTTCTCCTTTATGCTCTTGAAACTCTGCTGGAGAAACACCAAACCTCCTTGCGACGGTCCGTATTGATGATCATCCTAGAGGAGCAGGACTGACTGTGGAACCGGATTGGGTTGCAAGAACTGCCTAATGATACAGACAGAGACAAGAACCCTGACAAAACACAAAACTAACAACTAGAGAAATAAGGAGAGAACAATTGTCCCTGGTTATCACCTGCAAAATCATTCTCTATTTGGGAGTTGTGTTGCTGTTTTCTCTCCAGCTAATCTGCTGCCATTTGTGTGTGTGTGTTATTTAAGTGTTCCCCTAATTATTTTGATCAGTGTTTATTGTAAGTTAAAAAAAGTATTTTTAGAGATTTGCTGTAATGACTTGGCAATGTTCCTCACTGCAGGTCTTTAGAGTCCAGCTCCGGCTGGAGGACAGATCCTCTGGCCTGTGGTTTTGGAGAGCGTCCAGGTCTGTTTCAGATCCTGCCTTGCTGTCCGATGTCATAACAGGATTGCTGGCCTGAAGATGAGCTTGTGGTGAACCGCAGGAAAAGCATCTGAAGTTCAGATAGTGATAAGCGCGTCAGTGAGTTGTATTTTCCTCCTGTATTAACAAGGTGAGAGATCATTTGTACCAGGATTTAGAAACTATAATTAGACCGAGAGAGAGAGACCAAGAGAGAGTGAGAAAAAGAGAGAGATAGAAACAGACAGAGAGACAATGAGAGGGAACGAGAGAGATAGAGAGAGAGAAAGAGAGAGACAATGAGAGAGATAGACAGTGTCAGGGTTCTGCCACATATCTGTCTGGTCTATCTCTTGGTGTTGTGGCAGAGCTCTAACCGTAATTTCTCGAAATTTGTGTGAGTGCACGGCTTTGAGTGTTCGAGTTGCGCGCACTCTTGTCTGTGTTACGTCTGGTTCTGTTTCGGTTTTGTGTCGGGATTCGGGCATTCATGACTCGTTTGTTCATCCTTGTCCTGAGCGCGCGAGCCGAGTGGTTGCTCGTTCTCGAGTGCTCGCGCAAAGCCCGAAACCGCGCCCTCTCGTGTCTGTGTGCTGTTTTGTAAGCACTTGTTTCGTGTTTACTTCGGCCGCGTGCTTTCATGTTGTTTTCTCGTTTCGCGCACAGTTTGGTTGTCACCAGCACCCAGTCTTCGTCTAATGTGAACACGCAGCGATGTGCGTCCGACTTGGCTACGTGTTCCTGTCTTGTCATTGTGTTCTCCTCCCACCTTGTTTCCTTGTCATTAGTTTTATTGATCCCAGCTGTTCTCCCTCGTTACCTTCCCCATGTGCTCCCTATTTATTCCCTCTCTGTTTGCTGTCCTGTGTCGCATCGTTGTCGTACCTGTCCTGTTAATCTACCCATCAGTTCTGCCAGTTAAGTTAATTCGTAAGTCGGTCTTGTTTCCCCCCACAGGGTAGTTTTTGTTTGTATTTTATTATTGTGTTTAATAAAAAGCCCTTCCATCTGTATTATTGAGTCCTCGCCTTTCCCTTCACCCACAAACCTGCCAGAGAGAGAGAACAGGATTTTTAGCAGTGTTATACTGTTTTGTCATTGTGAACTGGATGCAGTCAGTAATCACACGTAACCAGAGCAACAGCATCCAGAAGTGTGTTTAATGCACCACAGGAGTAATAAATGCAGTGAGACAGCTGGACATTAAATCCTGCTCTGTTTAGGCCACACAGAAGCGCTCTGAGTGTGACAGACGTCTACGGGGCGTTAGGAAGGGTTCGGGCTTCTAATGCAGTATTTAAATGCCGTGTTTGCCTGACGCTGTGTTGCCTGCAAGCAACGTCTTTTCAAATATCCCTTCGTTCTGATGCATGTGCCACATATGTGCACGCATCCCTGCCCGTGTGCAGCAGTGCACACTGGAAAACATCAGTCGGAATCAGGATCTTACACGGAAATTTGCTTAAAGCTGAAGTGTGTCATTGTTTTTCAAAGACACAATAGAAGTCAGTCATTGGTTGGTTCATTTGCCAGTTGAGACTGTGATATTTTCAGTCATTGCTTTGTTTGTTGGACCAGTGGTGTGAGATGGAGGAAATGTTCTGGGAATCTGCTGGAAAACAGTGGTGCAGAAACGACACACTTCACTTCCTTCAAAACAAGATAAAAATGTGAATGTAAATGCAGTAGTGGCCAAATATGATGTCTGGCCTAGGAAAATTTCATCTTTACACTTTATTTATTTAAGATTTTGTAAGCATATTGCGTAGTTTGTGATAATAACGCAATGAAACATGCCAAATTGTGCCGATAAAATCTTTTTCCAGGCTGACATACAGAAATTATGAGAGAGAGAGAGAACCAACAAAAACTGATTTGCTTTTGTATTAAAAACTGAAAGCTTTTTGTAAAAAATAATAATAAAAAAATGTGCATACTAAAATTGCCCTTTTTTGCAAATGATTTTGTCAGATAAATACCATAAACAAGTTTAGTTCTTCCTTCATATCTCGTCAGGTTGTTCACATCCGGGTCCCTTCTATGTATCTTCCATGTCCTTCCTGCACCTGTCCTTGTCTAATCACTTGTCTTGTTAGTCTTGTCAGGTGTGTTGCATTTCCCCCGTGTATATTTCCCCTCCTGTGTTCCCTTGTCTTTGTCGATCGTTGGCGTAATTGCGTGGTTGTCTCGTTGTGTGTGGGTGCCGTTCTCTTCTGTGGTTCCCCTAGTTCACACTATGAGTGTCATTTGTTTTCTTGTTTAAAGTCTTTTGTTTCGCGAGTTTTGAATAAAGCACATTTCACTGGATTCATATGTTTCTTCACTTCTCTCCGCATCGCACACCAGATCTCATTCACTTCATTTTTAAAAAAATACAATAAAATATATTTTACTCATATTTTGATGTTATACAACACGACTATAAAGCCTCACCATAATTACTTTAATTAATTAAACTAAAATTAAACAAATATCCCTTTTGGACACACACACACACACATCTATCGATCTATCTATCCATCCATCTATCCATCCATCTATATAAAAGCAGATCTGATGAAGGCTTGTCAAGTCCAAATTTGACTGTAGATAAAAGTGAAATAACTTTTCCAAAAACTTGAGAAACAGGTCCATAACTGCAGGTTTTTGACAGGTTTCATGAGACCAAATTGATACAAATACTTTGAAGCCTCTCAAAATCACCCTAATAATTATCATACACAATAAAATCATTAGAAATGTAGAATAAATGCTAAACTCCTTTAAATTGATCCGCCATTCACCAGATTTTCATTCTCTGCGCCACACTCTTGGCCCTGTTGAGTGTGTAAAGCGCAGAGGCAGGACTTTACTGTGTTTCATCAGTATTTAGGTTACCCATAAACAGCAGACTGTTCTCTCGACTTATAGCTAAACGTGTCTGCAAACCTTTTGGCCTTGGTGAGAAATGATTGGCCCGTCACGCGTCTCATGTCTCTTTTAAACAGCTCTCAGTAATCCTGTTGTCCATGTTCAACTGTATAAAACACGTCTATAAATCTCAGCCTCACCCTTCAGCACACATTCTGAAACTGTCCTCCAGGAATAGAAATCTGCCTCTTTATTTTACCTTTCTATGTTTAGAGGATGCCTCTGTTTAGATTGTGGTCATCTTGTGATGAAGAGCGTGCCGTTTAAAGCTCTCGGCCTGGAGTGCGTCTCTAATGTGGGCTGTCATGGTGAGTCGGTGACGGCAGACGTTCGGGATCTCTGTGGCCTTCATGGTGCCACTTTCACGGGCGGAACTCGGCAGTGGTTTGATTGAAAGCATCCGTGCTCGCGACTGATTGGCTGTAAAGCCAAAAGCTCTTGTGATGTTCAGCAGGACTTTACGACTTCCAGGTTCGGCTCCAAAAACATAGTGAGCTGCCTGTATAGGGAACATTTTAAGACATCATATGGCAGCTCCAAATGGTAGGCATTTTAATTATGCCGCCATTCTGTTGACCAAATACTAAAGCCTGTTGCTTGTCCGTGTCATAACGCATCGAGACAAACTTGTGTGGACAAAAACCTGCATTTCCATTATTCATGTACTTTAATTCGCACAATACAATTCAATGACTATCAATAAAATAGATAAACCTAATTAAAAATTAACTTTTTAAAAAATGTATGTATATATATATATATGTGTGTGTGTGTGTGTGTGTGTGTGTGTGTGTGTGTGTGTGTGTGTGTGTGTGTGTGTGTGTGTGTGTGTGTGTGTGTGTGTGTGTGTGTGTGTGTGTGTGTGTGTGTGTGTGTGTGTGTGTGTGTGTGTGTGTGTGTGTGTGTGTGAACATATATATGTATACAGAACAATAATGCTATGATTAAGCAATTATAATATAGTATAGAATGAAAAAAATGTTTGTGTGTGTGATTCATTTAAACATGTATATAAATATAAATTTGGTTAAAGCTTGAAGTTTGACTTTTTCTTTTTAAAGAGACAACTATAAGTAATCCAGTTGCTTATATTATATTATATTAATTATATTATATTATATTATATATTGTTATATTATATTATATTAGAATACATTATGTTGTTTTATATTATATTAGGTTATATTATGTTATGTTTATATTATATTAAGTTATATTATATGATGTTATATTATATGATGTTAAATTAAATAAAATATAATTTAACATAATTTAATTTAATTTAATATAATTTAATTTAATTTAACATAATATAATGTAATTTAATTATATTAAATTATATTATATTATATTATATTATATTATATTATATTATATTATATTATATTATATTATATTATATTATATTATATTATATTATATTATATTATATTATATTATATTATATTATATTAATTTAAAAACAGGCAACTGGCTTACTTATAGTTGTCTCTCATTAGGGTTTCACAAAGCAAGGCAGATCACTAGGTTTTGGAACAGAGCCCTAGTGTCATATTTAGCCGATTTAAAAAGTGCACAGTCCTCTACTATATTTAGTTGTGGCAAAACATCCTACCAGCGTATAAACAGATAGTGAGTTAATTGTTATCATTGTTCTGTGCAATGAGAGAGCACCAATAAGTTCCCATATGAGCTGTTCTCATGCTGCGTTTGCACTTTCTGTTTTAGATTGCTGACGGGGCAGCAGAACAACGGCCTTCTGTTTTACACGCTTTCCTTGCTGTTGCTCTAAATGAGAGGTTATTTCATTTAATAATATATGGAGGAGCTACTTTTGCCCCTGTGAATTATATATGTGCACCTCAGCAGTGACTCAGAGCTCCAGCATGTTGGTACATCGGTTCACATCAGACGTGAAGAAGCCTGTAAAGTTTAGTGTGTAAAGTGTTCAGCGAGCTGATATAAATGTACACGGGTATAGAAGCACATCAAAGACTTGGATTATAATGCATGATGAACTCATGTAGGCTAGTTTTATTAAACGTTGTCACTATATTGTTGGTGTTTAGAAGAAAAAAAAAAGGGTTTTTAAAGGTCATCTGCAGACTGGAACAGGACGGTCCTCTAGTGGACATCTTCAAAACTGCAAACAAATATTTATTTTGATTAAAACAAACAAACAAACAAAGAAATATGTTTGCAATTAGTTAATGTTCAGCATTATAAAACAGATCGTTCCTGCTGATTTAAAGTGGTTGTAAATATGAACACACACCTGTGACTGATTATAAATTCTATATTAATACACCAAATTGCTTGTCAGACATAAATAATAGCTATTCCTGATTAATTGTTTACTCCAATTATTGTAATTATTAAATTATTAGAAAATGTAATGATAGAAACTACTCATTGATTTACATATTTATACATTTTTGTAAAAAAAAATTCAGTTCAGTAAGATTTATTTACTGCTAGATTCAGCAAGGGTGCATTAAATTATCAAACGTAACAATAAAATCATGTATAATGTTACAAAAGATTTCTATTAGAAATAAAAGCTGTTCTTTTGACCTTTCTATTTATCAAGGGATCCTTTAAAAGTATCAGAAATAATAGATAATGATATGAAGTATTTCTTCAGCACCAAATAAATATAATTAATATAATATGTATTAATGATATATATGAAGGCCGTGAGGGGCTTATTGCTTACATTAACTTACATATATACATACATACATACATACATACATACGTTTTATATATATATATATATATATATATATATATATATATACATACATACATTTTATATATATATATATATATACATACATACATACATACGTTTTATATATATATATATATACATACATACATACATACATTTTATATATATATATATATATATATATATATACATACATACATACATACATACATTTTATATATATATATATATATGTATATATACATACATACATACATACGTTTTATATATATATACATACATACATACATACATTATATATATATATATATATATATATATATATATATATATATACACATACATACATACATACATACATTTTATATATATATATATACATACATACGTTTTATTTATATATAACGTTTTATTTTTTATATTTATGTATGTAAATTAATGTAAGCAACAAGCCCCTCGCGGCCTTCATTGATGTTTTCCCACACAGCTAAAGTGCAGAGTTGAACAATGCAGTGCCACACAATGGATGGAAGCAGGTTCCTCCCACCTTCTGCATGTGTTTCAGACTTCAAAGGATTCTCTGCGCTGTTCCAGAAGAACCAGATGTGTTTCAGCACTCTTCATCATTAGAAGGTGAGCATTATGGGACACCCTGGAGGACCGACAGCCTGGAACAAAGAAACACTTTCTGTGAACTATTACCCAGCGAAAGAAGGCTCAATATTTCACTCTAGCAAACCCTCACCGCCCAAACTCCTTTGAATCTCACATTTTCTGATGGATGTTTTCTTTTTTTTGCTACCTTGAACATGAAAGCTATTACAGAAGTGTATTAATTGGTGAAATCCTTTAAAATAGAATATAAGTGGTTTGTAGAGCAATCAGAGAAAGCAAAGTGCTTCAGTTTGGCTGATTGAACTGATTGACATTGAAAATGCAGTGCAGTTTCCCAACATTACACTAACTCCCAAAGGTGGACAGCGTCATCTGCTGGAAAATTATACAAACAGCATCCATTCATCCGTCCATCATGCATTGTCAGAAACATTGTGCAAAACATGTTCTTTTAGGGCTTAACAGCTTGTCATCCGGGCAGTTATGCTTAAAATTAGCTTTGTATCTAGTTTAACATTAAAAGTGCGTTTTAAAGTTTTTTTTAAAAAAAATGCTTACACAGTTTTTGAGACTATTGCTATGTTTCTAAAACTCTACATACAAAACCACAGAACAGTCACACAACATGCAAAACGTCATGCATATCTCACAAAAGCAAACCCTTCATTCAGTTTTTTTTAACTCTTCTAAAAATGCTATTTTTGCAGAATAACTCCACACACAATCATCAAATGACTAGCGAAACCACAAACACTACTATTGCTTCTTCCTTATGGAGAGTTTGAGAGTTGAGGAGTTTGTCAAAGCACTCAAACATGAGAATAATAATTCCTTTCTAAAAACATTACGTTTAGATTTCTAAACGATTAATTTATGTATAAGTGTTTTCACACATGATTGTTGGCTGTAGGCAATCCTGATGATTGTGGCATTGAAATGGCAGTGTTTTTAAAATGAAACACAAGAACTGATGGTTTTGAGTAATGAAAAATGTTTGTTTTACAAATGCAAACCAAGTGTAAAGAACATTTTGTGCATGCAGTTTTACAGACTTGCTCTGAAGATTCAATATTTTTAAAAATAACATTTTGAATGTAGAAATATGACGAAAAATAATTAGCCTTGATTTAAATAAAAACTGAAACCGCTAGTAGCTGACAACAAAAGACTAAATGAGTGAGTCGTTGAATTATTTACCAACCGATTTGTTCAAAGCATTGGTTTAGTAATTAAACATGTTGATGAAATATCAAAAACTTCAAAAATTGTGCCTAAAATATAAGTCACTTAATATTAACTTTCAGTTTACTAAATGTTTGTATAAAATCAATATCGCGTTTGCAATCATGCACATATTCACGAGTCTTTCTCTTCATCTTTGCTTCATGATATCCTATGCTAAAATATAAAAAACAAGAACTCATACAAGTACTTTTTAGGCATTTGTATTCATTTTAGGCATTTTACTTTTTAAGACAATGCAATGTGACATTCTATTTCCATTGAGATGAATGAACAGGAGATTTGATCATACTGTCAGATTTTAACACATTTGAACACAAAATAAGGTTAACAATATCCATATACAGATGACATTCAGATTTTACTCGCTAATTTAAACATGCAATATGATGTGGTCATGTGACAAGTATTTGAAATATTATCATTGCATGTTGCATCTTGTTTTTGCATACTTAAAAAATGCTGGAGCGTCATATGAAAACACCCAGCCCTGATAGAGAAGTATCATGAAATATTTCCTCAATGCACATGCAGATTTGAGTTCTGTTTATTCAGACATTACAGCATGAAGATAATCATGTTGTGTGTTATTATATGTGACATTAGTTATAATTGTCCATGATGTCATCAAAACACTTTACTTTGAACCAGAATGAAATTAGTAATTATTTTAAGATGCTGATAAAGGCTTACAGTGTTTGTGTGTTAAACACACATTACGCCTGTTGGTGCCTTTAATTATTGCGTGTGTTAAGTTAAGTTGTGTTCTTGTTTCTGCACAGTGGGGAAAAGTCAAACCATTCTGTGTTTTTTTTGTAAGATCACTGTGGTCAGAAACAGTTGCTTCAAAACAACCATTTGACTTCAATATGGGTCAAAAGGAAAAGGTTTTACACACGCTGTTGTTTTAATCTTACAGCTCTTATGAGTGTTTTAGTTTAAATTGTCACTTGTTTGTTTTTCAGAATCTAAATACTACTTCCAAGTCAAAATTGTTCAACCACACTTTTTAACCTCAAGTGCGCATGCAAAAACAACAAAATGTTGCACGATATGTTCTGAAATGAGTTGGCAGCTCGTTACAAGACACATCTGATATTAGTAGACATGCAAAACATTTCGCAAATCTTTCAGTATTCAACTCAAGATGATCTCTGACAGCGTTCAGATGTTTCTCATAGCTAAGGTCACATGGATGTTGCTTCATTTCCTGTTGCTCTCAGACATCAGAAGGCCTTTTAATTCTCTCTTGCATTCTCCACGTCCCCATGGGTCCCGACTCGACCCTCCATGATCCTGAAAATAGAAGACTTTTATCTTTTTCTTTTTTCTTGAATATTACAAAAAATGCTCTGTTATTTCTGCTGTTAGGAGCCAGGATGAAATCCTCACAGCCATTGTCAGAGCTTATGCTGTGCAGTGGCCCTGAGTTCCTCCTGGTCATGATAATGATGATAATGATAATGAGGATAAAGCATGGCCTCATGTGGCTGGAGTGTGTCAGCAGTTTTGGATGACGAAGACATTGATGCCATTGTCTGACCCTCACGTTCCCCAGACCTGAATTCAATTGAGATCCTTTGGGACATTACGTATTGGAGCATCTGAAGCCAATAGTATCAACACAGACTGTGCAGCAGCTACTGATGCCCTGATCCAGGTCTGGGAGGAGATCAGAACACCATTCTCCATCCCATAATGAGCAGATGTGAGTGAATACAGGCACGTGGAGCCGAACAAACGACTGAGTGACATTAAGAGTTGCTGTGATGAACTTCATGCAAGTTGGATCAGCCTTTAACTTCATTTTTTGCTCATTGACAGTTATTGAATTAAACACATTTTCTTAGATATGACTATAATGTGTTAAGATATTTTATTATAATACTTTACAGTATCAGATGATTTGACTTACTTTTTGTATTTTAGAATGAAATAACCTTAATATTGCATGTTTCACTCGAAGACAGAATTTTATAGTTTATTCCAAAACATTCATTTTTAATCAGTATCAATACTTGTGATACTTTGCATGTACTTTTAAAAATTTGATCTTAATGCCTGGCAAAAATAGCTGACCTCGTGTTCAACCTAAACCCAGTAGATTTTTGGACCTTGACTTTAACATCTAAGAGGTTTCTCTGTATCCTGCAATTGTCTGTTTTCTGTTGTGGTTGCTTGAGCTATTCTTACTAAAATAGTTACACTGCGATTTTAAGCTGCATCAAACACAGAAAATAAATAGACACAAGCTGGAGTGGTCAGAGGGAAAAAATGCCAGATTTTATTGAGCATAAGTCTTAAATGCATGCCGGGTTTATTCTTGTGACTGGATTATTATATTGAATTCAAAGACTAAGAGGTTTTGTATTGCGACCCAGAATGGCAAAACAATCCTAACCCTACATTACAGGAAAATGGGAACATGGTTAACGACTTTAACTAAAAATTAAATACATTATATTGTAGTGAATTGGCCATTGGCCAGAACGTGAAGGTGTGTGTGATATTTCTCCCCAGACCATTACCAACCCACCGCCAAACTGCTCGTGCTGGGTGATGTTGCAGCATAACGTTCCCCACAGCATCTTTCACCCCTGTCACATGTGCTCAGTGTGAACCTGCTCTCATCTGTGAAGAGAACGGTGCAACAATGGCTCAATCGAGCTGCCGGTGCTGATCTGTGAGCACAGGTTCCACTAGAAGCCCTCATAAAGTTTGTTTCTGACATGTTGGTAAGAAACATGCACCCCAGTTCCTGCTGGAGGTCATTTTATAGGGCTCTTGCAGCTCTTCCTGTTCCTCCTCGCACAAAGGAGCAGATCCCAGTCCTGGTTGTTTTCCTTCTACATCCCTGTCCAGCTCTTATTGTGTCTGTCTCCAGTATCTCCTCCATGCTCTTGAACCTGTGCTAGGAGAAACACCAAACCTCCTTGCGATGGCCCGTATGGATGATCATCCTGGAAGACAAGGACTGACTGTGAAACCGGGGGCCTAAAGTGTGCCAAGAAAACATCCCCCACACCATTACACCACCACCACCAGCCTGCGCAGTGGTAACAAGGCATGATGGATCCATGTTCTCATTCTGTTTACGCCAAATTCTGACTCTACCATCAGAATGTCTCAACAGAGATCCAGACTCATCAGACCACGCAACATTTTCCAGTCTTCAACTGTCCAATTTTGGTGATCTCATGCAAATTGTGCCTCTTTTTCCTATTTGTAGTGGAGATGAGTGGCACCCGGTGGGGTCTTCTGCTGTTGTAGCCCATCCGCCTCAAGGTTGTGTGTGTTGTGGCTTCACAAATGCTTTGCTGCAAACCTCGGTTGTAACGAGTGGATATTTCAGTCAAAGTTGCTCTTCTATCAGCTTGAATCAGTCGGCCCATGACCTCTGACCTCTAGCATCAACAAGGCATTTTCTCCCACAGGACTGCCGCATACTGGATGTTTTCCCTTTTCACAGCATTCTTTGTAAACCCTAGAAATGGTTGTGTGTGAAAATCCCAGTAACTGAGCAGATTGTGAAATACTCAGCCTGCCTTGTGATACAGACAGAGACAAGAACCCTAAGAAAACACAAAACTAAAGACAAATCAGTCAGTAAGAATAAGGAGAGAATATTGTGAAATGTAGGAATATACGAAATGTGACCTGGAATTATTTTAGCAAAGAACTACTCCATTCTCATCAAGTTCATTTAGTCTCCTGAAGTCTCTGACCTTTTGATGATGTTTGTGACCTTTTTGAATCGCTTCTCTTCAGGTTTCTGTTCCCGTCAGACATTAATTCTATTGTTTATTCATTCAGTTGTTTTTTTCTTCAGGCAACACACAAATCACATTAGGGAAGATGCGATTGGCTTTGTCTGAACACGAGAATACCATGTTTCGTGATACAGTAAGTAAAGCACAGATCAAGTTGCGTTATATACACAAAGATAATTGCAAGAGATAATATACAGGCAGCTTATAATAATAGATTTTCTTTAACATACTATCTGTGTGAATAAGCACGTGGGTTGCCATTTGTTTGGGTGTCTAATTATAATCAAAATGTGGCCTAGGTAAATGTACAATACAAACATTAGATCTTTTGTACACCAATGAGTCATTTGAACTTCTCCTTCCTCGTGATTATAGTTATCGGACTTGTTTACTTGGTTCCACTTGTAGTCATAAGTCAGCAAGAGGATTATGAAACTACCAGTTGGCCTCATTTGTCTATTTTGGTGACTGTTTGTTCAATTGGTTTCATTTTAAAACGCTTACATCTTATGTCATATGTCTTAGATTCAATAACAGTAATTTAGACACGAAATACACTTTCCTGGCCGTGTGCCGAGCTGCATTGCAGGTTTTTTTTTTTTTTTGGATCTATTGAATCTCCTTCAGCTGAGAATGAAGGACAACCAGTTCTGTGCAGTGAAGCTGCAGTAAAGAAATGATATACGACCAACGAATTAGAGGGAGGGAACCACACTGATTCCTGGAAAGCAGCACAGTAAATGTTGTATGATTAACAATGGATTAGCAGTGAACAATAAACCACAAGCTTGTTGAATTGACTGAATCATCCTCTTTCAGTTTGTAGGGTTGCCAGGTATTCTTGACAAAAATAACCCAATGCCAAAACTGATTATATACCACCTCGAAACTAAAAATAGATTATTCACATTATACATAGTTTTCTTGCACTTACTATTGATGGTATCAGTATAAGAAAATAAACAAAATGTAATCTGATCATCATCATAGGCCCATGCTACTTAAATTCATGTCATCTGAGAAACTTTTAGGGTTTGCTTAAATAATATAATAGCAAAGTATTGATTAAATGCTACACAACATTTGCCTGCATTAACCATAAATTATACAACTGTACTCTTTGCCATATAATCAAAGTGAATGGGAAATAAAATGACAAAATAGCACCTTAAAAATCGTAAAAGTGTGTGTGATGAGCAAAACCTTTCCCTTTGTCCACACTCATTCAAACAATATGCATTTAAGGGATCATGTTTCACAACTACTGTAACTACTTCTTACTCTCTAACCAGTACATAATAACATATTTAATTTGAGAGCAACATACATTATTTACAGCAGCGACATCGTTGATTCTTTAGATTTTTTAAGTGGAATGAAAGCGAGATTGTGAGAGATAGACATGCGTCTCTTCAGTGGGTTGAACTGTTATTTAATGTGTTTTTGGATTGTTCTGTTGATGAACATTTACTCCCAATAAAATGAGCTGTGAAAAATAAGTGATCTAAGAGTTTTTTACCGGTTTTTACAGCAGATGCCATTGAAAACATGGTAAGTCTCTCCCTCACAGCCTCACTTTCAAACCTGTCATGGATATGAAATAAGGTCTACAGCAAAAGTAAGGTTTCCTGTAAATACACACTTAAAGTCAGAAAATTCTGTCATTAATCACTCACCCTCATGTCGTTCCAAACCTGTGAGACTTTCTTTCATCTTCAGAACACAAATAAAGATCTTTTTAATGATATCAGAGAGCTTTCTGTCCCTCCATTGACAGATACACAACTACCACCTTAATACTTCAAAAAGAGCATAAAGACATCAAAATAATGGAAAAGAGTGTCAGGCGTCCCAATAGGTGTCCCAACACTCCCATTGTGTGTGTGTGTGTTTGTGTGAAGATTATTATTATTGTTATTAGTCTCCATTCACTTTCATTAGGCTCGGGCTATATGGAAAAGAGTGAGTGGTATTTTTTAATGCACATTTGGAGAAAGAATGTCCTACGGGTCTGAAACCATATGAATCGTGACTAACAACTTGCTCAAAAATTTTTTAAAAATAAGACAATTTTTTTATGCGAACTATCCCTTTAAGGACGCGTCTCGGCAGCAGGAAGAATGCAGCGCCCCTCCTCGCCGCTGGATGTCACTGCAGTGCAAGGAAGAGACGCCTCCCATCGACACCCCAAAACCTGCCCAAAAGGGTGTGTTTTTGGAGCTGGACGTATATCTGTTCTCCATCACGCACTGCAGACACGGGAAAAGGAGTCGGCGAGAGTGTGTGAGAGAAAGAAATGATCAGTCGTGTCGCTAAAAGACGTCGAGTAAGTTATTGGGAAGCACGAGCACAGCAGCGCCATAACGTGATGTTATCCGAAGAGCAAACGAGGTGAAGAAAGCGTAATTTGAATGTTTTTGGAGTTGGCATTGGCATTGGCATTGAGTGTCCTTTCCACGAGGATGAGGATGGAGGACGAAGACACTGAACGCCAGCTCTACCTTTTAATGTAATGCATTGAGAGAGTTTCCTGGTTTATATGAATGTCCTTTCACACTTGTCTACATTTCCTGCTCTCCTCTTGTCTTCACCTGCTGGGAGTTCAAGTGCTTTTCAGGAAGTAGGAAACCCGAGAGCCTTTCAAATGATCCAGGGATTGTCTAGCAGGTTAAAAAGAAACTTCACGATAGATGCATTGACAGGTTTGTTCAGATAATAGGGAGTTATTCTGCTCATCATCATGGAGCTCAAGGTGTTCCTCGTTATTTTGGTTCTCCTGGTGGGAATGTTGTATGCAAGCTCTCCTGACATGGGAAAAGATCATGGGAAACTCAAATTGGGAGATCACGGAGACACCAATTACACGAAGAAACCCTTCCCGGTTCTATCATTTGATTACGATCACGTCCGGCTGCCCTTTGAGATTTCACTATGGGTGCTGATGGCTTCCCTGATGAAGTTGGGTGAGTATGTTTATGTTTTACTCTTCAGTGGCTTAAGTGTGTGTATATAAAACCTCTTAAATGACCCCAGTGCGAGTTTCTTCTGTTCTCATGTTAGTGTAAATATTAACTTTTCATGCTTTACTCAAATCTCCACACGCACCTCACTTTGTGTGCTTCACCAGAACATTTTTAGCATAAAGCTGGTTGGACTTTATCCTGACAGCATCTGTCCAACTTGGATAGGAAGACTGATGTGTAAATTGATAAATGGGCTCTTGGGCAGTTTTGCAGCATTAGTCTGTGTGTCAGTCTGTGTGTCAGTCTGTCTGTTCACTAGAACAATAGCAACCTGAGATTATTAGATACGTTCTGTTATATGATACCGACAGGAGCTTGTTTCTGCTATGGAATAAAAAAGATTGTGAGTTATAAAGTCAGAATTGTTTAGCAAAAGTTGCTATTGCAATTTATAAAGTCAGAATTCTGAAAGATATAAGCTTGCAATTGTGAGCTATAAAGTCAGAACTGCGAGATTTAAACTCAAAATTGCGTGTTAGTCAGAATTGCGCAAGCTATAAAGTCGTAATTCTGAGATATAAAGTCGCAATTACGTGTTCGTCAGGATTGTGCGACATAAATTCGCAATTTTGAATTATAAAGTCAGACTTCCGAGGTATAAAACATGCAATTGCTCATTTATACATCTTCATATCTCGGAAGTCAGGCTTTATAACCTGCACTTGCGAGTTTATGTTTGCGCAATCCTGACTAACACATAAATGCGACTTTATATCTCGGAAGTCTTATTTTTATATCTCGCACAGTCCTGACTAACATGTAATTGCTACTATATCTCGGAAGTCTAACTTTAAACACACAATTGCGAGTTTATATGTTGCACAATCCTGACTAACACGTGTGTCGCTATTCAGAGAAAAAAGTCAGAATTTTGAGGAAGAAAAGTTCCAATTGCCTTTTTTTTTCTTCTTTTTTCTGTGGTGGAAACAAACTTCCATAGAAACATTCCTGGATCATGTCAATTAGACCCCTGACGTACTGATAATTAATTGTATGTGTTGCAGTCGGCCTACTTGATTAGAGATGCGCATAATATATGGTTTATTAAATAATGTTTTACTTCCTGAGTGAGTTATTATTGGTGGGGAAATCAGTGACATTGAGCATGAGATGCCGATTGTTGTTAAAGGTTTGAGTGGAAGTGGAGAATCATGTTTTTGGGAAATACAACAGTCACGTTATGCAAGTTGAAAGGAACATGCTGGCGAAGAGGGAAGATGAGGTCAAATATGCACAATTGCTGAGTTTCATTCTGCTTCCTGTTTCAGAAGAGAGAGATTTTTTTTTTTTTTTGCCATGACGGTTTCTTCTAGCTTCCTGATGTGAAGTCTGAAGCCGTTGCTCTTCAGCACCACAGAGTTGGTTTAGTGACCACTCAATTCTCATTCCCTGTTTATTTTAATTTCCAGTTATCTAGAGCTGCACGTTTCTGGATAAATTTAGAATCACGATTTTATTGTTTCCAATAGAGATCACGATTTTCCCACTTGTCTGAACTGACAACTAAACAATAGCAAGTAGTTCACTAGAGCAGTGGTCCCCAACCCCCGGTCCGCGGATGAAATGGTACCGGGCCGCGGACTGAATTTGGGGACCGGTCCGTGGATCAAATGGTACCGGGCCGCGGATCGAATTCGCGGACCGGTCCGTAAACGGCTGCAAGCGGCTGTGGCGCTGTATATTTGGCGGTTAGGAGGTGTGTTTCAACAACCACGCGCAGCCCCCCCCCCCTCCCCGTCATTAATCTTGCGCGGTCCACGGTAAAATTATCCAACTTTTACCGGTCCGCGGCACGAAAAAGGTTGTGGACCACTGCACTAGAGGTTCTGACTAAATGTTAATTGCTTCAGTCTATTTAATTAATTTGAATAATTTTTTGAGAAAATTGTTTTGAATGTATATGATCTAATGCCTAACTCATGAATACTTGTTTAATTTCTGGATGAATCCGCGTTTTTGAACAAGTCTTTTCAATGAATGACCAATTTGTTTCCACCTACTGATGTAACGATGGAATGACACAATTGTTATTTGCAGAACCATGTTACTTTTTAAAGGTGATTTGCTGTTTTTGATCTCTACTGTTGACATCAGGGTTTATACTTGAAGTGTAAATTTTAGTCCCAGTATTTCTCTGGTCATTTGAATATATGGAGCAGAAATAACCAAACTTTGGTGTTGATAAGACTGTTTGGGAAGTGGTTTTATATGCTATGATCCACATGACGATTGTTTTCTCTGGGTGAGCGGCAGCGCAAACGCAGATTTGAATGTTGCGTTGTGAAAGGTTTAATAGACACTGCTCTGTTAGGAATGAATGTTTCTATCGAGATCGCGATCTTTTAACGTTTAATCTTGCCGCTTTAGAGGCATCTTAGTTTCTCTTCTACTCAACTTTAAAGGGTTATAGTTCAGTGGAAAAGGAAAATTCTTTAATTTACTTCTTCCTCATGACATTCCAAACCCATATGCTGTAATTCTTGCATAAATGGCTAATACTGTTCTTGCAAGTGTCATCAAATAATAACTGTTATGTCAGTTACATAAAAAAGTAGATTGCTGAATAGCAAGACTGATTACCCCTAACTAATTGTAAAGTGGTAATAGTTCTTAAGACACAGACTTGACATATAGTGGCTATTTTATGCAACTGGACAGATCTTTTCTCTACAGCAGTTAATTCACATCTATCAATTATATATGAACTCGTACTGTAGGTCTATGTGAGGAAGCAACACAAAATCAAGCAATTATTTGCTCATGAGACTTTTACATTTTCACTGAATGTTAGACCAAATTTGACTATTTATTTTGATTCGTTATCTCTCAGATTTTTCATGTATAACAGTTCATAATGAACACAGCTGTCAATCATAAATTATTCCAGTAGATTCATACACTGTATTATCCTTTCCTAGATATCTCAGTCATTAGTCCAGAAGACGTGTGCACTATAATAAATAGTATAGTGTTTAATTTGAATATGAAGTCAAATAAATGTGTGTGATGAGACATTTAAGTAGTTTTGGAATGTTACTTGTCATGGGTTTGCTAAATTTTTTCTTGCTTTTATAACAATGTATAAATTAGACTTACTTGCCCCAAACCCATTATTTTTTTTCCTTTTGACTTTGTCTCTCAGTTAGTCTGTATTAGATCTGGCTCCTCTCCTCTAGCTTTGTCATTTCTAGTGTTTACATCGCAGTCCGTCTGTCCAAGTACATTGGTGCCTCAGCAAGGGTTAAGCATGAATGTTTCAGAGTCTGTTCATCATTAATAAATGCTCATCATGGGGAGTGAGTGCCAAGTCTCATGGCGTCAAACGCCAAGTAGTAGTCAATCGACAATATGGACTCTTTAATAGCTCAGGACTAGGTGGAATGGCTGAAACATAGTGTTGGGATTTAGATTTGATTTTAAACAAGCTCCTGTTCTGCAGATAGAGATTGCTTTATTTATTCTGGTGTGGTTCGGGTCAAAGTTTAGCAAAGCAGGAATTCAAGTTGCATTCTTTCAAGAGGCAATGTCAAATTCTTCATCTATAATGACTGGAAAAGTAACCATTCCTGCAAAACTCATTTGTCTTTTTGTTGAAATTTGGTTGAAACCGCGTATAGCAACTTGTGGTCACCTGATAGTTGTCCATTGTTAATTCTCATTGTGTTTTCTCATTTGCATTCTTCGGTTCTTTCATGCAACCTGGAAAGTGATCTGTGTGCGCCGTAGCTTCAGGCTGTGAAACTGGTTTGGGCTGTGGTGTAGTGTCTGTTCAGGCTAGTGTTTTCACCTAACCACTGACTCTCATTAGTCTGATCAATTGATAAGGGCTCAGGCAGGATTGAGATTACGGAAGGATTGCAAACTTCCAGATTTTCTAGTCTCTAAGGGTTGCACAATATTGAAATATTGATTTACGTGTGTAAAATCCATTTAAATTATATATATATATATAATTGTTCAAAAACAGAAAATGATGTTCCATGTGTTTCTGGAAAAGAAACAACTTCTGAAAGTGAGCAGCAGTTTTTAAGCATTGCATAAAAAGAAATGCTGCAAATCTGACAATGCCATTTAAAAAAAACAAAAAAAAAGACTTGCCACCAACTCTTACCTTTGTCATTTATAGTTAGGCTATAACAACCTGAAAATCAACATCAACATACCAGGTAAACAGAAACAGCTGAAACTAGGTTGTGGATTATTAGTTAACTTTATTTTTATCTGTCTTTTGGTAAAAATAAGAACAAAGAGGCAAATGACTATCAATAGTACAAATACAATAGAACAAAGATGCAATGAAATAAACAGTGTTGTAAGTTTTGCAGTTACTTCTACATTAGATATATTTTAACAGCATTCAAACTGATACAGAAACAGTATAATGAAATGAAAAACTAAAACACTGTAGTCTTCACATTAATTAAATGTATATTGATTCGTAATAAAGTTGCAACAGCTATTCAGTCAAGAGCAGTGAGTGCGTTTTCTCTTGTTGTTTGATTGACAGCATCAGGTTTAGTCTATTAGGCCGCTGTCACTTTAAGACCTAGTGCATGAATCCTATTAATACACATCTAATTTTTACGTTCATTGAAGACATAACCTATTGTGTTTACATAAACACTCGCCAAGACCGACACAACTGTGTGTGTATTTGAGTGCAGTAAGCAGTGGGATTACAGCCGAGCCACTGGAGAGGCTGGCAAACTTCCAGACTCGCTGGTCTCTAAATGCTCCGGTCATTAGCATCGAGTCTTTAAGAAACTCCTTTAGAGTGTGTTTACATTTATTTAAACAGTAATACCTTGAGGTACGAGCAAGCCTACAAGCAAGTTTTTGCTTTGAAATACGAGTAGAGATTTGAGATTCAAGCAGCTTAGTGTTCATTGACATCCGTAAGCTTCTCCCGCGAGTCTTCCTGTGGTGTGTGTTATATACATTTATGGAGTAATTGCATATGATCTCCACTAGAGGCAGCTTGGTTTTACAGCGGGGGTTACCGGGGGCGACGAGTGATTCATGAGTATTAAGCTGGAAGCAGCACGAGTTATGCTTTTTTTCTGTTATTCCTTATGGAGAAAAATGATTTGAGATACAAGCTTTTTCTGAATTTTTTTTTTTCCCCATTACTCTCGACGTTGCCCATCACAGTTCAGTACAGATGTCAGAACCGCATCTCATAGCAGATCTGTATTTGTTTGTCTGATGGAGGGATTCCCTTCTGCATGTTGGTGAAATCTGTCATAAAAGCTGGTTTTTCTTCATGATCTTTAGGTTTGGTGTTTAAAATGACAGCATGAACTCTAAGTGAACCAAGACTAAATTTATTATTTTCTTCTTTTGGTCCGAACCAAAAGTGTGAACACACCCTAAGAAATCTCAGTGACTATAAGCTGTCTGTTGATTTTACAATATTCCCTCTGTCTATTTGACTATGGCAGAGACTTATTAATCATTTTGTCTTTGATCTTACCAGCATTTATGACAGCCAGTTATGTGACCTTTCCACTTTACACCGCTCTTATGCCATGGTATTTTAATATACCTTGTAATTACTAGGGACGTCACAGTGAGGACATTTTCACACCGGTATATAAACCTGCGACAACGTGGGTTATTAACGGTCATGCATAATCTATGTATAGGGTATGACGGTACTGACCGTGCATTATACATAAGATAAGATGTTGTTAATGACGCTCAAGATCTGTTGCGCACCAAATCGCTCTTGCTGTCCAGTGAAGCCGGACTGCGACTCTGCAGCTCATGCTGTATGTGGAGCAGATGCTTTCAGTTTATAGCGTTCGCTGTGCGACTGACCTCGCAGTGACCAAGTGCAATCATGTCTGGCTGAACACTGAGTTACACTAGACTAGTAAATGCCATCGTATAAGAATATAATGATCGCTCAGTTCCATGTTTATATATTTATGTAGCCTTCCTGTAGCTCAATCAGTAGAGCATTGGTGCTTGCAACGCCAAGGTCATGGGTTCAATCCCAGGGAAAGCAAGAACCGATTCAATGCGTTTCTTGAAAGCAATGCAAGTCACTTTGGATAAAAGCGTCTGATAAATGCATGTAAAAAATATATATTTCCACTTTTTGCTTTTGCTTGCTAGTTCATTCATAAATGCAGCAATTCTTAGGTTATTTTGTTTTTCTGTATTTATTGATTTATTTTTTGGGTTTGAATATTAAAGTACAATTTTTTTATTTTTTTTTATATATAAAGGTTTGGAGTCTGAAACATATATTTATACTTTTGGTAAATACATTTATAATGTTACAAAAGATTATCTTATTTTTATTCATCCTTATTAACTCTATTTCTTACGCTGTTCTTTTGAACTTTGTTCATCTGTGAGTCCTGCTAAAATATATCAGTTTTCACAAAAATATTACGTGTTTTCAGCATTGATAATCATCATGTTAGAATGATTTGTGGAGGATCATGTGACACTGAAGACTGCAGTAATGATGCTGAAAATACAACTTTAATCACAGGAATAATGACATTTTACTCTATATTCACATAGAAAACAGCTGTTTTACACTGATATAATATTACACTGTTTTACTGTATTTATCATCTAATAAATTCAGCTTTAATCACAGGAATAAATGACACTTTACTATATATTCACATAGAAAACAGCTGTTTTACACTGATATAATATTACACTGTTTTACTGTATTTATCATCTAATAAATTCAGCTTTAATCACAGTAATAAATGACATTTTACTATATATTCACATAGAAAACAGCTGTTTTACACTGATATAATATTACACTGTTTTACTGTATTTATCATCTAATAAATTCAGCTTTAATCACAGGAATAAATGACACTTTACTATATATTCACATAGAAAACAGCTGTTTTACATTGTAATAATGACATTTTACAACATTATTGTTTGTATCAGATGAATGAATCCTTGGTGAGCAGAAGAGATTTCAGAAATCATTCTAATATGCCGATTTGCTGCTCAAAAAGCATCTTTCTTGAGCAGATGTTTTGAAATGTTTCTTGAGCAAATTAACAGAAACATTTCAACATTAAAAATCTTACGTTCCCTTTCAAGGGAACTCGAGCTGCGTCATCGCTATGGGAACGCCCCCGCGTCATCAACTCTTGAAGCACAATAGAAAACACCTGTGAGAATGACGCGGATGACGTCATGAGCCAGGAACACAAAAGGCACGCCGAAACCGGCACAGACAGCTTTTTCGTCTTCAACAAGCACTAGAAAGTCTGTGTAGGATGTCTCGGAAAGAGTTTTCAGTATGACAGAATGCTGCTCCCGTTTGTTACTGGCGGGGATACGCACACGTTACGTGTGTCATGCATGGGGGTAGAGCATGCACTGGCAGCGCTCAAGGGCGGTGCCTGTGCGGATTGTGAGCGGTTTCCACCGCTAACTCTCTGCTCTCGCCTAGCAACCTTCGGGGAGGCTGCTAGAGCGCGTGGTCCTCGTGGCATGGGTCCCGCTGCTGCTGAGGCGTTGCGGCGGTCCCGGTCATGGGGATCACATATGTTCTCCCGGATATACCCCCCTTCCCCCGGGCTTCCGGAGCTCGTCCGAGGATGAGCCCCGTAGACTCGGGGGATGAAAACTCTCTACTGCGGCAGTCCAGTTTCGAGGAGCTAGGTATTGTCGATATTAGAAAAAAGAAGAAAGAAAGCGCTGTGTGTCTCCATGCCCGTGTACTCACGCAAGCAGGAGGCACACAGTCTTTCATTGTATCGTGCTCAGTCAGTGTTTATTTCACTGGCTGCACTACATTTCGCAGTCAGCGTTCGGCGCTGGCTGTAGATATTATGAGCGCAGTTTCGATCTCGCTGATGCTGAGGCTCAGCGATGATCATTGACGCTGGCGGATTATTACGATTTAGATAAAACATGATTATGTACCTATGGTGGTACAGTGGACACTGTGATTGCCTTTCATGCAATAGACCCGGGTTCGAAACCCACTCTGATGCACTTTTCCAGCTCTGAGGAGTTGGATTCTGTTAGCATCTTCTAGACAGATGTGACTTATTTATCTGTTCTGAGGAACAGATAAGATTTTCTGCAGGTCCCTGATTGGTCATCAGTCGGTGCGCGCAGATATGGCAAACTTACCAACTGCACCTTCACTAATGCTTGGGCACTGCGCCTTCAAGATATCATGCTCTGAGCCTCATCAACGGTTTGTTGATCCTTGGCTCAGTTGTGGCAGTTCGGCATTGAGGTGTCATTCTCGCTCACTGGAAGGTGCGGGGGAGGGCTATTCTTGCTGGTTTGCCCAATCCCGTCTGACAGTCTTTGAGGAGGCTCTTTAGGCTCGCGGTTTCGGTCCTGTTGCAGCTGAGGCTCAGCAGCGATCGCTATCGCGTGCATTACTTAAGGCCTGGAAGCACGCCTCGTGCGGTTTCTTCCGACTTGAAGTCATGCATGGTCTGCGCTCGAGGGCGCCGACGGTGTAGTTTGCAATCCCGTCTGACAGTCTTTGAGGAGACTGTTCAGGCTCGCCTTAAGGAGGGTGCCTTTAACCAGACTATTTCGAGAGTGCCTCAAGTCAGGTTCGACTCTCGCTATGTACAGATCTGGTACCGGGCAGCACTGTGGTGCTTAAGTCCCCGTTGGGTTTCGGTTTACCTCGCCTACGCCTTGTTACCTTCGGGTCTTGGCGCGCCCTGGGTGTCAGGAAGCAGGCAGTTTATGACGCTATTTCAGAAAGATATGGGGTCCTCCTGAGGGGGGGACCGCCTCTCCTCGCATCTACAGGTAGTGCCTCAGTGGCACGGTGCCCCGCACTTAATTTGTCCTGTACTGCTCTTCCTCACCATTCTATGAAAGGGGGGTGTTGTCAGTGTTAGCCTGGAAGACCCCAGGCTATTCGATATTTCCATGTTGCTGCCTTACTCTCCCTGTAGGTGCCTCCGGCCCCAGGTCATTAGCAGCTGAGCTTGGGCGGTCAGTCGCCCCTCTTCAAGCTCTCCTCCCGGCATATGGTCCTGATAGCCAGCAAGTTGTGACGCGTGTACTAGGGTGCCTGGATCCCCTCCAGGGGGGGCCATCTCCCTAGGCGTCGCTGGGGTGTTGTCAGTGTTAACCCGGGGGGTCTCGGGCACTTAGACGTTCCCCTAGTGCTGATATGTCCGATTATATTCCTCATGGTCCTGTCAGCCAGCAAGTTGTGACGCGTTCACTAGGGTGCCTGGATCCCCTTCGGGGGGCCATCCCCCTAGGCGTCTCCAGGGTGTTGTCGGGGTTAGCCTGGGAGGCTCCGGGCGCACCGATATTCCCCTGTTGCTGGACGTACCCACCTTCTGAGGAAGGTTCTACGCGTCACTGGGTTGTGGCCTGTTTTCTCTAGAAACCACTTCCTGGTGCGTGGTAGTAGCTCCAGCCGCGGCTTAAGCTTAGGCTCCGCGGTTGTTGTAGCCCGGTGCGTGATGGACCTCCTTGGCGATACAGTGACCCCTAGGCAAGTGCCTCAAACCAGACTATTTCGAGAGTGCCTCAAGTCAGGTTCAACTCTCGCTTTACAGCTCTGGGCTGGGCAGCACATCAGTGCTTAAGTCCCCATGCATTTTTAGGGTTCATCTCGCCTCCGCCTTGTTACCTTCGGGTTTATTTTGGCGGTCTTGTGGCTGGGTGGCTGCTCCATGGCTAGCGCTGGTGACACGCTTGAGGTGCGGTGGTCCCTCCCCGGAGGGCCTCCATCTTGGGCATCCTGGGGGTGTTTGGTAAGTGCACTTCCCGGGCTCGCCTTGCTGGGCCAGGGGCGGCTACCGTAGCCGCGGAGTTTCGGCTCGCAACTGAGGTCGTGAGTCCGGTCTCCACGCTGAGGGTCTCCTGCAGTACTTAAGGGGTCGTTTTTCTCCCTGGCTGAGGCTAGAGGAGGGCTAGGCCGCTTTGCGGTTCCACTTACTGCGGGGGTTCCCCTCTCGTCATGGGTCAGGAGGTCTGCAGCTCAGTGCGAGCATTGGGTATGGCTCTCCCGGGGCTGAGGCCCGACGAGCCATGCAGATCACTCAGTGAGGCAAGTTTCTAGCTAAGGCTATCTTGCCGTGAGAAACTGGTCTTCCTGAGGGTGCCAGAACATCTCCACTGGAGCACTTTGGGGCATGCTCCTCCGCTAGGGTGGCGTTGGTATAGCGTTCCCATAGCGATGACGCAGCTCGAGTTCCCTTGAAAGGGAACGTCTCAGGTTACGTATGTAACCATAGTTCCCTGAGAGGGAACTCGAGCTGCGTCATCAGCATCAGCCCTAGCTCCCCCGCATGCCGCGCTTGTTTCAGACGTTCGCAAGCTGTCTGTGCCGGTTTCGGCGTGCCTTTTGTGTTCCTGGCTCATGACGTCATCCGCGTCATTCTCACAGGTGTTTTCTATTGTGCTTCAAGAGTTGATGACGCGGGGGCGTTCCCATAGCGATGACGCAGCGTCTCGTTCCCTCTCAGGGAACTATGGTTACATACGTAACCTGAGACGTTTTTGTCTATGCTATTTTTATGTTCCTACTTTTTTCTTCTTCATTTGGTTTAATGAATGCGTGTTTTTCCGCTGCTTGTTTCTCTCTTGGTAACGATAATAACGTGCAGTCAGTCCCAGTCTCTTATTGAGGTGATGCTGGTGTTCTCTCGTGACCAGATCAATGCGACTCATTGGCACAGCCGTTACAAGCACCTTTACTGACCCTGTAATCAGAGCAACACCATTTACTGCTGCTGCTTCTCATTTGCATTTCTTGTCCGTTTACCCCTTTGATTTACATGCCAGATGTTTGTTTAGCTTGTTCCATCTGCCAAACCAGACATTTGACTGACTGCTCCAACATCTGAGACTTAAAGCAATGAGAGAACAAACATGCATGCCTGTTTGCTTCCAAGTTATATATCTAGATATTTTTTTATGTTTTAAATGCAGATGCAACCAGTTCTTCCACAGTAGAGAGTGGTGCTTGCAACGCCACGGTCATGGGTTCGATTCCCAGCGAAAGCAAGAACTGATTAGAATGTAAATGTGTTTCTTGAATGCAATGCAAGTTTCTTTGGATAAATGCATATAATGTCTCAGCCCGATCCCGGTGTAGGTAGGAGAGTTTTGGCGTGCTCCGTCTGTCCCGGGGGGTTTGATGTCCCGAGTGTTCTGCCAGGCTGCTCCCATTATAACCTTCTCCACAGGCAACCTCGTGTTTCTCTGAATGCCTGGCGACGGGAGCACCTGCACTCTTCACTGTGCCCTTGAGAGCGTTCTGTGTTTGGGGAGGGTCAGCGGAGGGCAGATGCCCCCTGCCCTCCTCTTATTTATTTTAG